>CAIGRL010237542.1:0-15484 GCA_903798325.1 Fraxinus xanthoxyloides
TTTTTTTTTTTTTTAGTTTATGTATAATGTTATTTTATTAAAAAATGCATTATTCACAAGAGGAGAAAAAAAATGAATTATAATTTAAAAAGAAATTATTGGGGCCAAACGAGGGCTAAATTATTTTTTTATTTATCGAGATTACTGTGCAATTATAATGAGAAGTTAAAGATCAACCTGATCTTCTCCAAATGTTGGATATCAACTTTTAATTGAGTATACATTTTAGGAAGAATTTTATCCACGGTCCAAAATCTTTCTTTTTATCGTAAACTTTATTCAAATATTTTGTTATTACCAATTCCAAACATTTCATTTCATTATAGCTCGATTTCATTTATTTGACCGTTAATTGACCTAGAAATTAAAATTTAACCTCTTTGAACATGAAGGAAAAATTGGTCTCTATAAATAAATGGAATTGTTAGTGGTGGCAATGGATCGAATCGGAATTGAAAAAACTTCGATCTCTATCAATAAATGGAATTGTTAGTGGTGGTAATGGGCGGAGCAGGGCTCGGACCATATACCCGCGAGTTCGGCTCCAGCTTGTCAAGCTCATCCTCTTTTTTCCTAAGAAAAAGCCTTTTTAAAAAAAATAATAATAAATAAACCATATTTTTGACTCGGCTCATGGGCGAGCTCGTTGGCTCACACACTAGCCGCTAGTCAAAACACGAGCCGAGCAGGCTTGGCTTGAGCTCGTCTTTTTGATGAGCCCGAGCGGTCGAGCCGACGAGTTGTTCGGCTCGATTGTCACCCCTAGGAATTGTTTGACTAGAACTTGAAATCTTGGAGAACAAAGAATTCGAGCAAGATAAAGAAAGGGCATGTTTGGTGGTTTGAAAAATCTGAACTATGCTTGAATTTGATTCTTGATTAAACCTAGTGGTGGCAATGGACAGAGTCGACTCGGCCCATATACCCACGAGTCACTCGACTCGATTACCACCTCTATTTAAATCTATTAGAACATGGATTTGATCCTGCAACTGGTGGCATTTTTAACAATCTTGTATCCTTACAATACGTTGGATTACAAAATACTTAGAACCCTAAGATTTTCACTTCAATTGAAGACAGAAGCAAAGTATCAAGAAAACTCGAGAATTTAATATCTGGAACTGAAGAAAGAATCTTGAAACCCTTTAGTTAATTTCAACAAGAGCTTTTTGGGGATGAAAATGGAAATTGGTTCAACTGAAAACTTTCAGAGATTTGAGTTGGAAATGAAATCTGGGGTTTGAGGGCTTCGCTTTTGAAGGGTTGAAGAGGGCGTGGGATGGCCGGATGGGCGTGAGGGGGGGGGGGATGCGGATTTGGAGTTGGGGAATGAGGTAAAATATTTCTTTTATTTTTCAAAGTTGAAAAATTGAAAGATATCACTTTGTCATTCATGAATAATGTTATTTATCATTATGATGATCCAATATTGATGATATAACAGTCTATATGAAATAATGAGATTGAACAGTTCAATTTTTATGAGAAATAAGAGGAGGAAAAAGAGAAATATGAATGATAATAAATTGTCACGTCACCGATATTCTATCATTATAATGATAAATAACATTACTCTCATTGGTCAAAAGAGGTTAGATTTTTAATTTTTAGATTAACTAATGGTCAAATGAATGAAATCTATCCATCCGCTCTTTTTGCTGCTACGAAATGAAAGTTCGAAACCGTGGAGGTAAAAATGAAAGGTTTGATAAAATTTAAGACAAAATGAAATGTTTGGAACTTGCAATTTTCTCTAGGTGCGTTTTTGGTAGAGATTAAAATTGGATTAAAATTAAAAAATTAGTCGGTATTGTTGACTTTTATTAGACGAGTGAGATTCAATAACGATTATATTTTCAATTTTAATTGAATTTTAAATACGATCGAACACGCCATAAATTTTTTGTTTCTAAATTATTATTTGTTGCATTTGTGTTCCTAACCTTATAAAATTATGACAACAATATCCCAACCAATAAAAAAATAAAAATTTGGCCGGTCATAGGGACGAGTTAAAGAATTTTGTACGGAAATTTATCCTCATATTCCCTTTCTTTTTCCCAATTTTCCACCTTCCTTTTCTTCCAGGAATCTGTGTGCATTTCTTGACTTTTCTCTCTCACACACAAGAATAGTAGAAAAAGGACAGAGATGGTCTTGTGGTCTGTCCCAACAACACCAAAGCAGCTCACCCTAACAGTTTGCGGAGTGTTGACCGGCGCCACCCTACTCGCAGTCGGTGCCCATCTTTCCTTCGCGAACATCGGTCCTCAACAGGCCCGAACCCAGGCCCGCAAAGACTTCCTCAAAGCTTATCTCAGAAAGCTCCTCGAAGATTAATAATTACCAATTATCGGTCACTTCACTATATATATACACATACATAAAGCTTGCTATCCATTTCATCTTCAAGATTAATTTCTCAAGGTAACCAGCGTAAATTTGTTCTTTTCCTTTTTCAATTATGCATATGTTTCGTGGGTTATTACAATTTAATTGCAAGTTGAATACTTTTTTCATCATTTTTCTTTCTGTGTGCCTGAATGTGTCTCTTATTGTTCAGACTTGGTTTGTTGTTTATGGAATTTTTGTATATGAGCTTCGATTAATTTCTAATCGTTATTTGTTCTCGTTTTTCTATATTATTAGGGCTTTTGGTGGGGGTGGGTTGGCCCAGTATCTAATATTGGGTGATAAATGATGCAAGTCTTCGTGTACATGTTCAATTGACCTATTAAAAAAATTTAACACACTGGGAAGTTTAATGTTATAATTCTCAATTAAGATTTTATTATATTGGGATTCTGATAATGGATTGAAACAATTGGGATTTTACTGAATCTTGAACTTGTTCCGGAACTGTTACTATCTGCTTCATAACTTGGAGATTATTATTAAAATTTATTTGTGATTGACATGTATATTGTGCATGGAGGGGAAGTTATTTATTGACCTTTATTACAATTTCTCGTTGGTATTAGACACTAGTATAATTATGTTATTATTGGTCTATGATTTGCTTGGTTTTGAAGAGGAAGAGAAAACTAGATGTCATTATATATATAATTTGATCCTAATTCATGGAGATTAATATGTTGAGAATTATGCAGTTAGTAGTATTCAGAGTGCCACCAATCTGTCGAAATTGGGCACTTTTTAAGGTGGCATGGACTTTGCTATGTGCTGTTGGAATCTAGGTTCATAACATGTTAACCTCCTCCTTCATTTTGCCAACTCCTACAACTCATAAAGATAAATAAATTAAATCTAGACAACTTTTCTGTTTGTCTTTGCACCCTTACCTCCTATGTACTGAGCAGAAACTTACAATACTTATCTAGCGGCCTGGGCTCATATGTAGTATTCAGAGTTTTTCTTGTTTTTGGTACCATTTGCAGTCCACACATTCCACACATTAAAGGCACGCAAGGAAAAGATTAGGATCTTCCAACTGTTTTCTTCCGCCCTTGAATCCTCTTGGTCAGCCCTTGAAGATGTGAATCCTATGGGCGCCAAATACCACCTTCTTCCAGTGTGTTTAGGATATTGCTACTCGATTCGTTGTAGCTTGATGTGTGAATTCTGCGTTATATGTTTGTTACTAGCTTCTTAATGATAATAGATTAGAATGATGTATTTCCGTTTGTTGAATTCTGCTAGAAGTAATCAGCAAGACAGTTCGCAGAGTTGAGTAAGCAAAAAATTGAGAATTATCTGAATGATTGAAGGATAACCGTTTCATTCATTTCTTACATATGCAAAGATTAATTCTGCTAGAAGTAATCAGCAAGACAGTTTGCAGAGCATCAAGCAAAAAATTGAGAATTATCAGAATGATTGAAGGATAACTGTTTCATTCATTTCTTACGTATGCAAAGATTAATTTTGCTTGAAAGATGGAACTAGTTGTTTAAATGTTGTTCATATGAACAAGTGCTTGGCTGAGCTTTATATTAGTTGATAGAATCTTTTCGCGTTTGGTTTAATGTAAAGCATGTTTTGGATGTTCTGTTGACGTAAACTATCATAGATGGTACTTTCTTGTAGTTGAGGTATCTCAAAATAACATCAACTTTTAATTAATTATTCTTGTTCTTTTGCTCATTGTTTAATTGAAGAAGAGTTGAAGCTTGATTTTTTCTTTCTTGATTGTGGTCGCGATATTTCTAATCGAACTACTGAATGCCAGTCTGTTACCAAGAGATGATTTTTGGTTGTTGGCCACAACATCAAAGGACGGGGCTCAATGATGTCTTGCCTGAGGCCATCGCCTCCAACATCAACAACAAATAATTATATATCATCCCCTGCTTCGCAAGGTACAGTTCTAAACTGTTCCTTCACATGATGTGCTTTTCATTTTTCTGTCATTTTTATGTTTGATTGTGTTGATATATTGCAGAATTTTCTCATTCTGTGGGGAATACACCAACATCGAGTGTCCAACTCTCTCCCACAGTTAACCTCACTCAAGAGTACAAGCATGCAGTCGAAACGAGTTCCTTTGGCGAGATTCGGAATGTGATTCACCAAGATAGCTCTTCAGACCAATACATAGACCTAGAGCAAGCGGACTTCTCTCAGGAATCACAGCTGTTGGAAAAGGTTCTTCAACCAAGCCGCGAGTTTATCCAAGATGCCCTTTCACATATTAGGCCGAATACTCTTACCAAACTTGTTGATACCTACTTTCAACATAGTGAGCATACTTGCCTATTGTGCCTTAATCTATACCAGGGAGTCCACCGTGCTCGTCTACTCTATACCCCTTTCAGTAACCTTCTTGATGACCTTCCCCCAGAGTTTGACTTCGATTCATATTCAATTTCTGATTCCCAATGCAACTGGGCATTTGGCATCTTTCACCAATTTGACAGCCTCAATAACCCCTTCCTCTCATCTGGCTCTCACAACTTTGATGACATGCGTCAATGCTTCACCCAACTCAGACAACAACTTGGCCACAGGCTCAAAAAGTCGCACTCTAGGGTTCACATCATCCGGCGTACCTCCACAGGCTGCGCCTTATGTTTAATAGCAGCTACTGTTGGAGTGGCCATATCAGCTGTTGTCTTAGCTACTCATGCCCTAGTTGCCCTAGTTGCCATCCCTATATGCCCTACAATGCTTCCTTCCAATATGTCTAAGAAAGAAAAGGCCCATTTAGCTCAACTTGATGCAGCAGCTCAGGGTGCTTATGTCCTTCATAAACACCTAGACACTATTGATCGTCTCGTGGCTCGTTTGTCCACTACAATTGAGAATGACAAGCTTCTTATTCGCCTTGGATTATCGAGGGGCCAGGACAGGCATGCCATTCAGGAGGTACTGAAGCAGCTACGAAGAAACCGTTCCAGTTTTGAGCAACAGCTGATGGATCTTGAGGATCATTTGTTACTTTGTTTTCTTGCAATAAATCGGGCTAGATCGCTCCTTCTCAAAGAGATCAATCTCCATAATTCATTATCCACAGATACTTCTGGCTAGATAAGTAAGTTTTTTATTTTTTTTTTGTATGAGAATCTTTATATGACTCATATGGTTTAGCACAAGTTCGCTCTCGCTCCCTCTCCCTCTCTCATTTGGATGCAGATATCCTGCATCATCGATAAATTAGACCAAGGACCAACATGGGTTCAATTGTGGATTCTAGATTAAACCTTCTTTGGGTCGGAGTTATAACTCCAACCAAATTTTAATCCAAAAAAAAGGCTTTATCTTTAGTGCCATTCATCAAATAATTCTTGTTGATCACGGATTATGTTTCTTGGGATCTTTTGACAAAGATGTTTGATATCGACACCCAGGTTTCTTTTTCAGAAAATAAATAAAGAACTTGCCCTGTAAAGCATTTAAAATTGAAGTTGAGATTACAGGTAGTGGTGTATTTAGAGCGAATTTCAATAAATCATTTTCAACTTAATCCTCAATAAAGATGGCTTTTTGATGTAATTTCTGTCATGTTACCCCCTTTAACTATCAGTTAAAAAGCCTTTTTCAAGTTAAATGGTGCTGACATAAACTGCAGAATAATGCAATCGATTGATAAAAAAATTATTTTCTTCTTTTCCTTGTGTACATGTGGTTTTGTGAATTTATATACTTTATTCATTATTGAAGTGGCATATATGTATCAAAAGAACCTTATATTGGTACATATTGAAAGACGTCACAATGAAACTCAATGTTCGAAATGAGTTTGAGCAAATGAAGTGAATTTTTTATGCCCTAATTCTTTGTTTCTCGTCATTTGTTGCCTTCTTATTAATGTTCCAATATCTCATCATCCGTTCTCCGTCAATTTTTGTCAGCAATCATCAGCTAATATCTTATGTGCTTTGTGCTTAGGCTTTCACGAAGCCCTATTTTCAATTCAATTTTGCCATCTTTATATGAAAATTCACGTGCACCAGGATGTTTGGCCTTGGACAAAGACAAATTTGATAACCAGGGCATCATACTTGTGGAATCATAGAAGTGAAGTCTAATTTTATTTGCTACCTACTTATAAAATGCACGATAATAAAGATTCGTGTCTTTTCCAGGTAATATATTACGAAATCTATTTAGTAGGGTATGACTACAATCTGTTGTTGTCATGCCTACTCCATCATGGTGGAACTCATCCAGGTGGATAGTCTTCACAACAATCTACAGGGACTGGAACCCGAAGAGCAAGGAATTCTCAAAGTTAGCATACAGAAACTGCTGGAAGCTCATTAGCTGCAATAAGATGTTTAGCTTGCTGATAGGAAGCCTGATAGTCTAACTCAGTTCTGATAAATTAATTAAACAGTGCAAAAATAATGGGCGAGTGTAGTATATTTAGTTGAATCCACTGAACTTCCATTTTTTGAGCAACTCGCAATGACGGCTGTCACAACTTCAAGTCTGCAGGCAAGTCCAATTTTCTCCCTCACTCCACATTTTATTATTTTTCAGGGCATAAACTCACAGACTTTGAAAGACGACACTTTTATATTGATATTTTTCATCATAAAAAGTTAGTTTAGATACTAGAAACTCTGCAATCCTCCAGAACTCACTTTACTGGACATTTTCTATGTAAATTTTATTGACTCCTTGTTTTTCTCTTTTTTGGATTTATTTACCCCTATAACCTAGGGTTGGGTGCAATATGAGAAAAGTAAAGGATTCGTTCAGAATATTAATCGTGTTTTGTAAAGAAAAAAAATGAAGAAAACTCCTTTCAAAAATATTTTGGCTGACAGTAATCATTCTCAGTAGGTAGGTTAATTTGCAGTATACGCCCCTGCATGCAATTGTCTCGTTTTAGCTGGGGCCAATAAAATATTTCTTCAACCAAGCTAATTGTCTTGTACCGACCAACGTGTCATCCTAATCCGTCTGCATGCAATTCTCGAATCAAGTGCTCATGTAAAGAAGAACGAGGAATGCATAATTGTGTTCCTTTAAATAAGAATCCTTCATGAAGTTGGTAGTCAGGTATACATTCCCTATTACTCATCGGGTTCATATATCGCCAAAATCCTCATCAGTTGCATAAAATTCCTTTAAGCAATCAAACCCAACTACTTCTGTGCTAATGTAGCTAAAAGAGATGCTTGTCAACTTAAAGCGTCTGCAACTTTATTCTGTTGTCCCGATTTATGCTTTATAACAAAAGTGAATTTCTGCGAAAAGGTGATCTATCGAGCGTGCATTCGATTCATTATTTTTTGAAAATTAACAAACTTCAAAGTTTGATGATCCGTAGATAACGCAGATTCTCGTTGTATTAAGTGGCGTTCCAAATGCTTTAAAGCTCGAATAACATCATAAAATTCTAACTCGTAGGTAGTCAACTTTTGCCAAGACTCACTAACATTTTCATAGAGAAATTCGAATAGGCGACCTTCTTGAGATAATTTGGCTCCAATTCCCATAACTGAAGCATCACACTCAACTTCAAATACTTTTTCGAAGCTAAGGTAGTGCCAACACCGGTGTAGTGCATAATTTGTTTTTTATTGCCTCAAAACTATTTTTTTGTGCTTTGTCCCATTAAAATTGGCCCCTTTCTAGCAATTGGTAATCTGTGCCATGGTACTAAATCCTCGAATGAAACGTCTGTAAAAAGTTGCTAGCCCATGAAAGCTTTGTACTTCTCGCACAGTTTATTATGCCCCCGTTTAGTCCCCGTATGTGAAAATCATTTTCTCCAACCTCACTTTCAATCACATTTCGTTGGACCCACAATTTTTACCAATTTTTATCAAAATCTACTAAACATCTGATTTTACTCCCCACCAAAGGGGCTATATTAAAGAAATGAGTGTTTGCATATATTTTGGGCAACTTAAAAGGTTATATTGTTTTATGCTCATGTTTTCTAGAGTGCTCTTTAAACATATTCCAAGATTTCTCTGTTTTTCTGTCTTGTTTATCTCCAATTTTTTATTGGATATTGTGGATATATTAGCATGAAAACTCTCAATGTGGTTAAAATAACTGAGATTCCCACTAAAGGACAAATGGTTAAGGCAGCCTTTTGTTGTATTATACTCTTTGATCACATGCAAATTTGTTAAAACTAAGTCTTGTTGATTTGTGGTTTACTTTCATGCAGTAATTTTTATTTGTTTATTGAAATGGGGATTAAACATATTGAATTGATAAATGTCTTCAACTTTTGTTTAGCTGGATTCATTATCAGGTCACGTCTTCATCTGCAGAATTGACCTTTGACTAAGAAAAAACAGAACATATTTTTCCAATATTTAGCTTTAAAATCCCACGGTTTGCTGCGTAAGAATCTCGCGACTGCCGGCAGTCTTTTGCTTTGATGACCATACAACCTGATCTGTGATATCCTGTGAGATCTGTTCCTCTCAAGAAGAAGAACCTTGTTTGGTATATTCAATCAGATGGTCTCTTTCTGGGTTTGAACAAATGGGAGGTTGTGTCTCAATTAGCAGTCGAAGTACTTGTAGTAGTAGGAGCAACGAAGATAGGGTATTTCCCTCATGTATTGGGATAGATATGTTTGGGCGAAAGAGAAGTAGGAAAACATTTTCTGACCACATCACTACTTTGCAACATTTGTCTTCTATACCTAGTCGCATATACACCAATGGGAGGAGCCGTTCTTCCTGCATATTCACTCAACAGGGTCGTAAAGGCATAAACCAGGATGCCATGATTGTGTGGGAAGTAAGTCCAATTTTATCTGTTGCTATTTCTTTCGTCATTTCAAGGAAAACTTTGTAATTTTGTGTTTATGTAGGATTTCATGTCTGAGGATGTTATCTTTTGTGGTGTATTTGATGGCCATGGTCCGCATGGACATCTGGTGGCTCGCAAAGTGCGGGATGCGTTGCCAGTAAAGCTAATTACATTTTTGCGTTCTTTCGAATCAAAGAGAAATGGGTCTGGTGCTAATTGCTGCACTAAGAATGCAAAATCAGATGTAGTAGATCCTGTAAAGGATTTCCCGACAGAAGATAAAGTGGACTCATTGTGGAGAGAAGCTTTTCTTAAATCATACAAGGCCATGGACAAAGAGTTGAGGTCCCATCCTAATCTAGATAGCTTCTGTAGTGGTAGCACTGCGGTCACTATAATAAAACAGGTATGGAAAAGCATTTCTGTGATAATTATGATGCTTGGTTATGTTTTATCTATCTACTAAGTTTGTTTCTTATGATCTCATGATCAGGGTTCAAATCTTTTCATGGGCAACATTGGTGATTCTCGAGCAATTTTGGGATCTAAAGACAGTAATGATTCTTTGGTGGCTATCCAGTTGACTGTCGATCTAAAGCCCGATTTGCCAAGTATTTTCTTACATAAGAGTGATTCTCATTTTTAGTATGCCTGTTACATGAAGTAATTGCATTCTGCCTTTTATTTTCAAATCAGGGGAGTCAGAAAGGATTAAACGGTGTAGGGGTCGAGTTTTTGCTTTGCAAGATGAGCCTGAAGTGCAAAGAGTTTGGCTGCCTTTTGATGATGCCCCTGGATTAGCAATGGCTCGAGCATTTGGGGATTTTTGTTTGAAGGAGTATGGAGTAATCTCCATTCCTGAATTCTCTCATCGGATTCTTAGTGATAGGGATAAATTCATTGTTCTTGCTTCAGATGGGGTACGTTTCCAAGTTTTTACCTCCGAATCTTCATCTTGTCTATTTCTTTTTCAGTTGCTACTGAATTCACATAGTTATTATTAGTTATCAGTTACAAGACACAGGGATCCATGGGTGCAAAAGTTGTATGAATAAATGCATAAATATAGAAGTGCAAGACAAATGAATATATGTGGTTAACACAACTTGAAGTAATGGCAAACAGTGTGTTCAGGAATTTAGGAAAGGAAACTGTGACCCGATAAATTTTTTCCCCTTTAAACATCTTCACTAAATTACATTGAAAATACCAATCCTTTTTCTAGGGGAAAATATCATGTACAGTTCAACATAAGTAGAAATGATAGGTGTGAAGTCATTTTTCCACATCCACTTTTATAGAAGTGCAAATAGAGACAGACATAATGAATTCTTGCCTTCTTGCTTCCTTAAAAAGTATAGTGAATATATATATTGATATAGAGCACCGGCTTCAACACAACATCTAAGTTAATGGCTTATGCATCTCAGAATTGAACGTGGTAATTTTAGTATATGGCCTTATTTCACTTACTCAGATGCATGTTTAAGGTACATTTGATACACTGGATTAATAATGATATTATGAGAAAATCAGATGCATTTCTTCTAATTTTTGTGGGCTTCGAATGCGTCTGTATTGCTTTCTCTAATTCTTATTATATAGTTACATATATTTTAAATGATGTTTATAACGATGCATGGTTCGGCACACAATTTGTTGTATTCATCTGATGTTTGAGTTTGGAAGGAGTAGGATGGATGATTTTGATGGTAAATTTCACGTTTTTGATGAGTCATTGATTGGGACGTTGTGTGGGTTTTAAGACGTTGAGTACTCAATGGGGAAGGTCTTCTCAAAACCAAAAGGCTACCATGTTTGAAGTTGTAACGATGCGTCTATGCAAAATGACATACTATACTAAAAAACTAATTACAAATTTGTAGTTGCTTGTGCAATACTGAATGCATCTTTAGTGTTAGTTGCAAAGTTAGGTAATCTATTCTAGGTTCATTGAGTGGCTTTACAGAGGGGTGGAGGGATGCACTTGGTTGAGCATTCGAGTAAACCATTTTAAGGAAAGTTATCTTTTAAGAGATGCTCCAAGAGAAAGTTGAATTGAGGTTGTTGGAGATTTCTTAATCCGAGAATGGCCACTCTAAAAGGTTCATGAATCATGGCTCTGCTATAACTTCTTCTGCAAGACTTTCATGCTTTTCTGTAAACTTAGACCAGTGAAAATGCTTAGTAATAGGAGCAATGCAATGTGCACAATGACTCATTTATTGCTGCTGTATAAAATAAAATTCTCCTGCATTATCTATCCGATCCAAAAGCTAAAGTACATGAACATTCAACAAATAGCATATTTTCTGATTTTGCAACCATGGCAAACAGTAAGTGTATGTTTGGTGCATATTTTCGAGTAGGAATGGCAATATAACAATCAAAATTTTATGCAGTTTCTTCTTTACTGTCCAGTACTCTATGTGATCCCTCTACCAAACACGTCAAAAAATTTGACAAGAATAAAAACCCTGGAAAATAAGCACTATGAATGTAAAATGGGAAACGAAGATAAGAATGTTCTACTCCAAATTCACTTTTTCCTTGATGCTTAAAACTTTGAATGCTGATTTCTATAGAAAATGATACTGGAGCATTGGCAGAAAAGGGTATGTGCAGAAACAGGTAAGTTGAATTAAAATGACAAATTGATAAGCAATGAGCTTATTGGTGTAGACAGAGAGAGATGGAAGAAGGCAAAAAAAAAAAAAAAAGGGGAGAAGAAATACATGTCGGAAAGTTTTGTCCCCTATTCACATCCATGTACCATAGACAACAGGGTATGAAATCCATAGCAATTTAAATCCAAAATGATTCGGAGACTGCACATGCTAGATTGAGTAAACAATAAATTATACTACACCCAGAGATCTAATCACATATTGAACTCTTTCAATGCATTTGACACACCGATATGGGGCATGGTATAAATGTCCAAATAATTTACAAGGAAGCATATCTCAACATTTTATACTGCCATTTATGATTTATTTTATTCAGAGTAGTTCTTATTTTGGACAATATATAAGCTTTGATCATTCTTTTGCCATATGAAATTCAGAAAATTTCATATCTGTGTTGTCTTTATATATCATCTCCACACATACAGACATATTACTCTATCCAAATCCTCAGATTAAGAGGATTGAAGGACCTGACATTTTTCACATACTACACAAATATTCATATCTGACTGTATGTAACATCACCTGGTAAAGGCTAGGGATTAGAGATTGCTAATAATAAAACCTGATACTTCTCTGCTGATTTCTTCAACAATCTATGGATGTTTATCAAAAATTTTGTGACGCCTTGGACATTTTTCTTTACATATTCATTGTCCTGTACATTTGTACTTAGACATTCTTAATCATTCATATAATGCGGTGCAGTACTTCATGGCAGTGCAGTGCAGTGCTCGTTTCGTTTCACTTTTCATCTTTTTAAATTCCTTGTTTAATGTCATCATCTTTCTTCTACATATTGGTTACAAAAAGTCAGTGAGGACCAAGCCATGGGTTCCTTCATTTTGACGCTGTGCTTTGGAATTTCAACCTGCCTCTTGATTTCTTCGGAGTTCTCTGCTATATTAGTTGCTCATTTTTTGTTCTGTGCTTCTTAGGCTACTTATTTGAATTTAGACAATGTACTTCCACATGAACTAGAACTTGATGTAAAAGCAGAGCATGGTCATTTGAAAACAACCCCTTGTTTGATTTTTATTTTTTGATAAGTTATTTTGTGAAAAGTGAATTTTTTGGAGAATGTGTGATTAAAATTTGGAGAAAAGTCATCCACTTGCAACATCGAGAATGTGTAGTTGAAAATGAGTTTGATGAAAAAAAGTGATTTTGGAAAGGTCAAAAATCAAACATGGGCTAAGATGAAAGGTTTCAATTTGAAGTTTTAACCTACCACAAAGACCTAATACTATGTTTTCGGTAAATGCATCTAGCTGTCATGATTAAACGACTAATACTTCTTTGATGACTAAATTTAAATACATCTCTGATTTGGTCTGGAACAAGATTAACAATCCCCACACGAACATACAAAAAGTAAAATGTAGAGGTGCACATATAAATAATGACTCATTCACGTCCTATCATCTGTCACCATTGCTGCAAATTATTGTTTCTGTTAGAAGGTTTCTTCAAGGAGTACTTGTGTAAAACCATTCTTGTAATTTGTACTTCCTGATATCAACTTTTTTCCATTCTTTTATGAATGTTATTTTCGGCTTGAGAGTGTAAAGTGGGGTGGAATGGAAAATGATGCTATTAGTTATTGTCAGAATCTTTAAGAGGAGTAAACAGTCAATTTTATATGATTCCTTGGAGTAGTTAAGTTTCTTTTAGATGTTGCCTTCTTTGTGTGATTGCTCCTGGACGTTGCTGATCTGAAAAAGGACAACCTCGTGGAAGCCTAAATTATTAGTTGTTCGACTTTTGTGGGAAAGTGATTCTTTTAAAGAGGATCTCCGTTCAGTGTTGGTTTGATTACTTCGCCAACAGTTTGATAGCATACTTGGTGTAATTCTTTTCCTTCTATAAAAACCCTTCTGATGCCATAAGATACGTGAACATTCTAAACTTGTAGTCTTCTGAGTTATTTGTGTGCTATACATCATTGCAGGTTTGGGATGTCTTGAGCAATGAAGAAGTGGTCGAGATAGTATCATCAGCTTCGACGAGGTCGTCAGCTGCAAGGATACTGGTTGAGAATGCTGCTCGTGAATGGAAAACCAAATATCCAACATCGAAGATGGATGATTGTGCAGTTGTTTGCTTATTTTTAGACGGGAAGATGGACCCTGAGTCTGACTATGATGAACAAGGTTTCTCATCTGCTACACTCCAGAGCAACCATTCTGGTAATGCTGTGGAATCAGACGATGGCCAAAACCCCGAGCCCTGTCTTCAGAGAAATTTTACCATCCGATCATCTGAAGAGAATGATCCCAACAATAGAATACCAATTGATGTAGGCACAAATGGCGGAAATATTACGAATGAAGATCAGAATTGGTCTGGATTGGAAGGTGTCACAAGAGTCAATTCCTTAGTTCAACTTCCAAGATTTTCTGAAGAAAGGCCAAGGCCATAGTTTTATGATTCATTTGTATTATCATATGTTTTCTGTATTTTAAACCCAAGAAAATAGAAAATATTTCTGGGTTTGATTTCATCTTGTTAAAACGCTTTTGGCTATATTTGTCCCACTTTGATCAATTTGCATAATGCATTGCATGAACTTGGACTGTATTTCTCACAAGCTATAGCTAAAATCATGGTAATTTTGCAGGAAAATGGAGAAAAACAGATGATGGGGAAATCGGTTATATAAAGATAGAAACTATTGAAAACTTCACGGCAATGTTTGATTAACATAATTGGAGGACGCTATAACAGTAACTTCATTTTCCTTTTAAATCCTGTCAAGTTCAGTCTAACCAGTATGTTAGATTTTAGTTGATTTTGTAATTGGCCAATTCTGTGAATAAAAAGACTTAATTTGATAGATTGTAAAAGTTCAAGGAGTAATGTGCAATTTGTTTAATAGTTGGTTATTAGGTTTAGGGTTTCGAGTTTGGAATAAGGAGGAAAACGGCGCGAATTTTCGCTGGACTGTCACCAAGGGTTCGCTCGAACTAGAAAAGCAAAAACATCGTTGCTAGATCGTCGCTCCTCCTTCGAAAGAGTGACACCATCGCTCGACTATTGCTGGCCCTTCGCGAGCTACAATTTTATATGGGAAATTTTTATTTCGTATTTTAAAGACTTTTTTTCTCAGCTAATTGATATCTTGACTTGTCTATATATACCAGAACACGTACATAACGTATTTTAAGAAGGTTGTTAATTGAGAGAGCTTCATTTGTGAGAGATCTATTCATACCATCATTCAACCTTCATCTTGTGTGAGTGTTTTGATCAGAAAAACATCAAATTCAATATCCAAATACCAAAAATAAACTTTCTACATATCTGTCAGATGTGTTGAAGATCGATGAAGGCAACTGGAGTTCCAGTCTGTGAAGAACGGGTTGTTCTTCGTGATCCACATAAGATAGACGATTCTACGAAGTCAGGGGTTGCTGCAATAGAGCGTTGGTTATTGCAGGTGGAATTAGTGCAGAGGAGCACAAAATTCAGAAAAGCTGTCAGAATTGTAGTAAGAGGATCAGATAGTTTATGTCGTCGTCTAGTCTGGTAGACTATAAATATAGAATCGTTTATAGTGGATTGACTGGTAAAGTGCCCAAAGTTTTTTTCAGTTGGATTTCTCC
>CAIGRL010237579.1:0-10528 GCA_903798325.1 Fraxinus xanthoxyloides
TTTTTTTTTTTTTTTTCTTTTATACAATATTTTTTTTTTATCGATTCTAATAAAAAAAAAGGTAAGAAAGAATTGTGGTAACGGGTAAGGTATTCAAAATTTTAAAAATTTATGTCGCTTTTTCTGAAAAATAAAATGAAGAAAATTCTCACTTATTTAAGTTTTAGTTAGATCGCAACCAAAATGATGTGGAGACGGTAAGCTCCAGTTGGATAGAAATTAAAAATAAAATTTTAATTAATTTAAATCAAAATTTATAATTAATTATAATCATACATTTTATGGAATTCACAATTTTTCAATTAAGTATTTCATTAATTTTTATCAAAATTTATTAACAATCTGATTTCAATCCTGGTCGAACGAGGCTGAAATATATTGAATTAAATATTAAATATTAATCAAAAAAATATATGGCATATTCTAACCTAATTCAATTGACCAAACTAATATATTTCCACGACAAGGACATGAGTCACCTTCCCCATAGGTTTTTCTTGTTAACTGATAAAATTGCCCAAATTTTCTAAAATGCATGTAGAGCCCAAGAACAGTAGAAATTGACCAGATGCCAGAATCTACTGTAACTCAAACAGTATAGACCAGCAATGTATATAACCTTCTTCTCCATACACGTGGCATTATCGACGTAACAGATTTGACATGTTTACCTATTAGTTATTTTTCTGATGGGGGACCCTTTCATAAAACGCCAAAACTCATCATCCAACAGTAGCTCGCAGCCGTTCGATCAAATCTAAGATCAAGATTCACTCTAAAATCGTGGATTTAAGACACAGAGAATAAGACAAGTGAGGGCACGGTAAATTGGGTGTGCAGAGTTACCAAAGAGTCAAAGGAAACAGTAAAATTTGTTTACTGGCTGCAGTTCCAAAATTTTACTTACCCATTTTCAATACTTTCTGGAGGTTGTGCAAATGCCAATAATTTAAAATTTATGGGCTGAACCCTACACACTTGACAAGGATTTGTACAGCTACTTCTAGCTAGGTCATACTTACCTAGAATTATCCATTTTGAGTCGAGTTGTGTTGCACCCACAAACTTGTACTATTTTGAATTTGAACCAAGGTATTGCAAGTTTTTTGAAGGAAAAAGAAAGTATTTAAATAAAATCATTGAATAAAATGGAGTAGGGTTCGATCGAGGAAGCTAGATTGGATGTGATCAAGAGGCACCGACTCTTTTTTATGAGACCAAAGAGTAGCCAACAAGATGTGACCAATTCATACGAGTCACAAGTGTTTACAGTCAAACAAATACAATACGACTACAAAAAAAAAAGCTCACTTGTAATATTGATAAAAAAGTGTCTCCATCGTGCTTTTCATGTCTTGAATTGTCCCTAACAGGTGCCGTCTAGTACAATCTGGAATCTTTTAAATAACGTCGTCGACAGGTAATGCAAAAAGTCATTCTTTAAAGAAATTTGTCCAAAACACACGAGAAACGAACAAAACGTAACTTTCTACACTTGCTCTTTTCTACCGTTGATTTTTTACGTAGAGTTGAATTGTTTTGTGATTGAAGAATAAGAACAAAGGGACGAACCGAAAGCTTCCTTCAACATCGGTGGAGGATGTCCACAGACAGACGACCCCTTTGGAACCTTGCGAAGACTTGAAATGATTGAAAATAAGTTTGGATGGGACTCAACAACAAATTTTCAAATTTGGCGGCACCATTCTTAATTAAATCAAATCAAATCTCATTCACGTCCTTGTAGATACGAGTTTCTTTAACAATTCGTTTTAATATTATTAATAAGAATGATTATTTTTACACAATTTTTTTTTTGTTGACGTTGGAATCTGCAGTCGTTACTGTAAGTAAGTATTTAGATAAATTTCGCTTCATGTGCAGTAGCTCACAAATCACATATGAGAGTTAAATCGGACTAGACAAACCCAGTACGACGAGCTCAATCAAGGAATTGTTGACAGATGATTCAAAAATATTGACCTTGATTGTGATTTTCATCCAAAAATATTGTTAACGTGCCTTAAAAAATGAGGGTCAAATATTTAATCATTTTTTATTTTGATTATTTAAGAATACAACGAACAGATGAGTATTTGGAAAGAAACTATAATCAGAAACATTAGATGTTAATTTGAAAATAAAAATGCAACAAAAAATGTTTGAGATGTGAATGTGATAATATGTAAATGTTATGAACTTTTAATTAGAGTTGGGGCTCGGTTCGGCCCTTAAACCTACGAGGGCTCATTAGAAACGAGCCACGAGCTCACGATAACGAGCCACGAGCTCACGAGCCGAGCCTTCTCGTGGCTCGTTTGCTCGCAGGTGAGCTCGGATCAGCCCACGAGCTCATGAGCTCACGAGCCGAGCCGCGAGCTTTTTGAATTTTCTTTTCAAGTTATTTTTTTAAAATTTTTCATGAGCCCGCGAGCGGAGCTTACGAACTGCTCGGCCCGTTTGCCGTAACTACTTTTGATACTATATATATTTAAAATTGTGGTGTAAATATATTTAGTTTATTAATAGTAATATATTTACTATACTAACATAAGTGAGAATTCGCTAAAATTAGACAGAATAAAAGTATATCGAAGAGTTATTTTAAATATAAGATATCCTCCATTTTAAATTGTCGTAATAAAATATAAAAATGACAATAATTCAGTGGTTTTCAGCAAATTAATGCGAGATATTATCTTGTATTGTATTGTATATGAATACCCTCAAAAGTCACTCCTGGTCGAAGCTGCAAGATCCAATAAATCTTGCATTAAAAACCTCACCAAAAGAAATTATGATTTCAAGTTCAGAAATTAATTAATTTTAATTTCCTTTTCCTTGGTCGTTGCTGATTCTTGCAGCACAATTATTTTGTTTATTTAAACTACAGGACCCAGAGATGGATTGCAGCTCAGGTGCATTTAAAGAGTCATCAATTAAAATATCTCTTTCCTCTACATCCAGAAATAGACATTTTATGTTATCGATAGAATTTTATATTAATCATAAATTTGTTCGAGTCCCATTTTTGAGCTAGTAATGTTATTCATTTTCATTGAATTACAAACACAGTTTATGTCGCGTTAATGTGGCATTAAATGATACGTGAAATTAAATAAGTCATTTAATTTTACCTTTAATTTAACATATCACTTAAAGTCACTTAAACTATGTTTATAACTCCACTGGGAATGAATAAAATTACTTTTTTTGAGCAAAAAATACATTTTTAAATAGTATTTTCTTGGAGCTTTCGTGATTAAAAAGTAAGAAATATTTTTCGATTTACGTGTAATATTATTTTAAAAGAAAATGCTTGATTAAAAAATGAGTTTTGAAAAAATACAGGCCAAATATAAGCTTAACGGGATTCATAATTGTTATCACTTTTGATCAAAATCTATTAAAAATCTGATTTTTAATTATAAAAAAATTGGACATAATCATTTTACAAAAAAAAAATTGAGCAATTTAATTTTTTCCATTTGAATTTCATAACTAACTAATTTCTTGCAAAAAAAAATGTTTTTATTTTTTATTTTATTTTTTTGGTACAGAAATGAACATTTACTATGCATGTTATAAAACTGTCCCCATTAAATTATCGACATATATTTATATTGTGCCATCCGGTATTTATGCCAAGGTTAGAAAGCAGGTAAAATTGATAATTAATATCCCGTGATAATAATAATAACGTTTACCTACCACAAGCCATTATGTATTTGAGCATTTAAAATTTGCATGGAAGGTAAAAAGTAATAATAACCCTAATGGTTATGATTTTATTTTAATTTTTAACATTTTTTTTTTTTTTTTAACTTTAGTTAGAAGTCAATGGATGAACATGTTAATCATGATTGTTACCTGCGTGTTTTATTTTTCCAGATCAATAATCATTTTTCTATTTTTCCAAAGAAAAAATGTAAATTAATTTTTTGTAAATTAAATTAGATATTACTGAACAAAATTAAGAAAACAAAGTAATTTATTTATTTAATTAGCAAAATTATCATAGATTAGGCAAGAATTTTAAATCGTAGAATATGGTAGATGGTCATCGTCCTCACCTGCATTTAACCATTATCCACCGTATTAATTATATGGTACACATCCTTTTCTCGTGTCCCTTCTCCAATCAAATCTGTAACGTTGGCTTGTACTTTCTAAAAATAAGACAAATTGTTTACGTCTCACTATCACTTTATATTATAATATATTTAGAGCGTGGAAATTAAAATCGAATGAAAATTTAAAAATTAGTCTTTATTGTTGATTTTTATTAGTCGAGTGATATCCAATTTTTCAATAAAATAATATTTTTCATCACATCAATAACTTTTCATCTTTTTTTCTACCACATATTCTACATCAATCTACTGCTCCAAAATACATTCTTCCAAAATAATGTAACTCAAACACACCCTTAAAATATAAATCAATAAAATATTCTTGATGAACCGAACATGAATCTTTCAGGTCATCCGTCATCAAACCAGCTCAGGCTCAATTCGTCTAAACCAGCTCATGCTCAATTCGCTCACCCCATCAAAAGGGTGGGCTCGTGAGACGAGACGTTTGCAACTTGTCATTTTTTAGTCATGAAAATTATATTTTACTCACAATTTTATGAGCCAGCTCGCATGTGAGCGAGCTAACTTGTGCGGCCGTGAGCCAACTCGTGTGAATCGAATTAGCTCGTCTCATTAATGAGCTTAAATTTTTATATGGCTTGTATTCGTTTAATTTGCAAATGGGAAAAATCATTAAAATTTGTATGACAATGACTTCATAGTTATGGTGGATAAATAACAATAAGGGCTTTTAAGAGCCAGAATGTAGAACTATAGATTTTCCCTTTTGGAGAATGTGTTATTAAAAATTAGAAAAAAATAATTGAATTTACGTGTAAAATTATTTTATTAAAAAATATATAATTAAAAATAAGTTAGAGAACAAAATAAATTTTTAAATAATAGAGTTCAATCAGTGCTAAATTTAGTATATGTTTGATTCCCATTAATTTAGAATTTTCAGAAAAATGTGTGGTTAAAAAGTATGAAATTTTTTAGAAGAACGTGTAAATTATTTTACGGTGTAAATATGCAGTCGAAAACAATTATATAGCAAACTATAAAATAAATTAATGAAAATTGAGCATGCCCTCGAAGAAAACATTGTTTTTAGATAACATCCTAAAATGGTACAATAGCCAATTAATGTAAAGAAAGCAGTTAAGACTTAAGAGTACAACTACCAATGGGTAACAAATTGGTATGAATGGCAGCTGAGGATGTTCCCATGCGTAAATGTTTTTCCATGCAAAATTAGTAAAACATTAGAACATGGCATGCATGTAACAAAATTCATGTCGGGATAGTATTTATTTAAGAAAAACAGCTACAATCAAAGTGTTTGCTTTAGGTATTGTACATGTAAAGATCAAAATTAATGATATTTACAAATCGATTGCTCTTCAAGTTAGGAGGAAAAATCACGCCTTCTGTCTGTCGAGAGGATTGGAAAGTACAACGTTGTATCATTCAAGGAAAATCAGATAAAAAGGAATTTATATGCTTTTTTGTATACGTAAACGAGAAGCAATTTGAAAAAACCAAGTTGAATGCTATAATTAGCAAGTTATTGCTGTCCAATCTCAAGGGCTACATTGGACTCACCTCAAAAGTGATTTAAGAAGTTTAATGCGTAAATTATCAATTGCAATGTGAGGTCGGACCATGAGATCCATTTAGTGAGAACGGTCGAAAGTCGCTGTTACATGTAAACATTATCGTGAATAAATTGAAGGGATGTTTTCCGATGAGGTCAATATTTTCACGATAGTCGATCAAGGACGGACATGTGTCACCTTTTATATTAGTATCACTATGCCCCCAATCAGGAGGAAGCAATAATTGCCTAGTCTACAAGTAACGATCACAAGGACCTAGCCTAGGTCTCATGGTGGTCTAACTTGGTTGAACTGCTCAATCAACCAAATCTTTGTGAATCAATATTTGATATTGTAACTTGACAAGATAGGTGTAAGGATCTCAACGAGAGAGCGGGCTAAGTATTTCCTTTGTAATACTCCATTTAACACTGCCTAATGAAAATTTCACTTTTATTTACAATATTTTCAGCAATTGAACATTGTTATTCTACAAGAATTATATTAAATCGATCTAGATTCCCTGCCCATTGTCCTCCCTAACAACCATTAATCTTATTCAAACTCCGTAAAAAAATTGAATCGGGCTTTCCGAAAATATTGTTCCGAGATAGGCTCTATCCGTCTTTCAAATTTGAGGACCAGACCAACTCAAGAACCCATCAATATTGCAAGTCAAGCCAGTCTAACGTTTCTTAAACCTTTTCTCCATTTTTGGAGAATTTAATTCACAGTTGAAAAGAAAATTGTATATTGTGTGAAGAAAGTAAAAGATAAAAATAAGTATCTTTAGCTAAAAAAATTCATTATTTTAAATAAAATATAAGATTAGAAAGAAATAGTAGTTGGGTCGGAATTGTAAAGAAAGCTAAACAATTCTTTTAATTTAATTTTTAATAATCAAGCCAACCAGGGCAACCCAAATGAGTTGACATACCTACTCATTATGGTGTTATGGCATCAGGGGATCCAGAAAAAAATTGGACACGAGCTATTTTTTTAATTTAGGATTTGGGTTGGAGAGACTAGTTGTAGTAGAGGCTAACCCATCCTTAGATCCACCCATGTATGGCCTCGACTGGCTTGACATAATGAAACTAGTTTCAATCTAGTTTTTTAACTGCGTTAACCATTTCGGATTGAGCTCGGTCCATTTCGATACACGTCTATTTAGTTCTCTATTAGATATATTCTTAAAAAAATCGAAAAACAAAACTAATTCAGAGTGGTCCAGTATAGAAAGTAAATATACTAGATTTCTAAGTGTAGTTGATGCTACAAGTACTAGTGGTTTATTCCAAAAGGACTAAAGCAACCACATTCCCAATCCAATGATGATTAACACTTTGTGTGACACTTTTTCAATTTGCCCATAAGAAAAAAAAATATTAAAAAAAAATAAAAATTGCAATTAATTATTACTAATTTGACTGCTAATCAATGTTAGAAGATTGGGTGTAACTCACTCAGAGAGAGAGATCTCTGTGGGACCCCCATTATCTTTCCTTTTACAAACTTTGATGCAGTAGCATGCCCCCTTCAAATATTATAGATAAGAATTAAATATAAATATTAGTGCAAAATTGTGTCACCAACCCATTCGAACCTGTTTCTTGGCACTTTCATGATTATCATCTTATGGTGCACCCCCACCACTTTTCCCATGCCACCATCTCCAACTTTTCACACTCCCTTTTTATTGTACAAAATAATTATAAAGGTTTTGATGAGAAATTTTGCTTTTGTTAAAATTACGTTTCGTAGTGTACTTTGTTGATGTCATGCGTGGTAGGCGTGAAAGTTGGAAGTGTGGATATTGTTTTCCACTCGGTACACGAAAGTCGAAAATTCTACTTTATTCGATGTAAATTTTTATTTCTTTTATTGATGAATTTACCCTTTCAGTGATTTGTACGGAGCATACTCAGTCTGTGTTTGAGTCACATTAAAATTTTCATTCTCGTTCGTTCATTCATTTTCAATCATACATTCTTTAATAAAATAATATTTTTGATCACATCAATAACTTTTCCATCTTTTACTCTTCTCTTGTTGAAAATAACGTGAAAAAAGTATAATTTTTTGAAAATACTCTAAAGTAAATTAATTACATTGATAAAAAAAGGTCAATTCTTTTCATTTTTGTGGCTATCTTATTCCTACAAAGCTACATGTAATTAAAAATTACATTGAATTATTATTTCATTGAACTAATCATATAGCAACTTGTACATCCACGCCTAATCTGCCAAATTAATCTTCAGAAGAAACAAAATCATATTATCATGTACAACTTTCCTTTAAGAATTTGACAATCGAAACCACGTCTACAGATTTGTACAGTAATATTCTATGAAGTATGCTGTTATTTACTCGACTGAAAATGACAATCGACATAACACAAATTATAGTCGAAGCCAAATAATGTAACATCTATTGTCTATTGGAACACATGCTATGTTGTGTACACGCTCGACACAGTATATCACATTCGATGCAAATACTACGGTCGTTGTTTACTTCATCAAATCATATCGAATTGACATGTGAAAAATACGATAACAAGAGATTTCATGTTGAGACAGTAAATCATTAGATAGTAGGAAATATATTGTCCTAAAGGGAAACCAAATGAAAAAAGGTCTTCAGGCTGTTGATAAATATACATACATGTTTGTGCAGATCTGCTTTCTCTGTGCATATTCTATCATTTGTTCTTGAAGATTTTCTACAGCCCTGAGTTTATGGGGGAAAACAATTATGCCTCTTCTATGCTCATGGCTTCCCACTGAATCATGCAAGGAAAAAGAGAAAAAATGAAAATTACTAAATAGTCCCGTTAATTTATTTATTTATCGAATTTATAAAAATATTAATTTCAGGGGAGAAAAAGGCATTTTAGGGTTTATTTAACTGTTTGCAATTGTCACAATTTGTTTAAAAAAAATTCGGTATAGCTCAAAATCAAATTAAAATTGAAAATATAATTGTTATTGGGTCTCGCTCGTCTAATAAAAGTCAACAATAACGACTAGTTTTTCAATTTTAATCTCTACCAAACATGTCCTAAAACTTGTAAGAATTTTTTTTTTTCATGGTGGAGATTAAAATAAAATTTTTAGTATATTTTAATATAAAAAATTTGGCGAAAATATGGTTGAAAAATTGTGGGTCCGATGAAATATATGGTTAAAATTAATTGTTGACTTTGACTTAAATTAAAATTTAGATTTCAATTTCTATCGAACGGAGGTAGATTTCAAAACCCTTTTTCGAAATGAATCAAATATATTACATTTGACCATCAACAACTACATTTGAATAAGATTTTCAATTATTCAGACACCAAAACATGTTTTTCATAATGTTAGCTAGTTGACATGCAGCCTTTCATACCTTAACCGTATTGATTTAGTTAATCAACTCTTAATTAAATATTAATTATTGATGTCTTAGTCATGTTATTAGCTTCCTTCATTGATAAGCAGGGCTTCAAAAACTGGTAAAGTGGTTGATTAAAAGTTTTGCTGACTCAAAAAATGTGATATTTAATTAATTAATATTGCAATAATCAAACCTAAACACACAAGAATCTTTGGTATGAACAGGTAGCCAACCCGTGAATTTTTGAATTGTCAACTTGGTTTAACGTTCCTCTTCTAATTTTGAATATAAAAAATCGAAACGAACATTTTAATAATAAAGTGCGCGTCGAATATAACAATACAACAATATGGAGGAACCGACATCCATGTTTACCCACCCATACATTGACTTTGTTAAGGTCGACTATTCTACGACCAACCTATTCTATTAACAAAGTTGATTTTTTAAGATGTAATTCAAAAGCCCAATAGGAGCAAATACTTGTTCATGGATTAGATTTCCATTTAGACCAACTGTGCTTTGGGCTTGCTATATGGATCCATAAGCACTTCCACAACAAGCAATGAATTATGGACTTTAAAACAGCGTCCACCACACAAGCCCACTTCTGAAACAACTAATTCCATCGTATTTGAGAGAGGAAATTACATGTAATATTCATTTTAAAATAACAATTCATAAAATACATCACAACTTTTTTTATACCATTATTACTAATTTTACAAAGTAAAAATGAAAAAAATAAAAATAAACAATCATATGTATCATCAATTGATTTTTTTGACGGTTTCTATTGCTCCACCAAACAAGCCACGATTTAAATTAGTCAATTAATGTTCGAAATCCCAAAATTTTCATCTTTACCAAAGGATCACTCAAAATCCCCGATAAATCACAAATCAACCCGTAGATCACTCACCTTCATATATCATTCTATGAAATCCGTATTCTGTAAATCAAATCAATGATTTTTATCATTGAATATTGAAGATATTGGATTTTTATCAATGGATATATAAGCCATTCTGAAGGAGTAGAAAAGCACAACTCAAGCAAAGTTTAGCACGCAGATATGGATTTTTTTCAGACTATAATCATGTATTTTTATTGATTAATAGCTTTCCTTAGTCGGTGTGTAACACTGTGTTCAGACACTTGCACACAGTCGATTTAAGACTTCCCAATCATCGGTATACATAATCGTGAATTATCTATGGATTCAATCATGAACCAGCACAGAGAATGTGAGTCACATCGCTTGTTGTTGGGCGATTTTTCAAAATATGACTTGCAATTGTAAAAATAAGAACAGAATGTATAAACAGTAAGAACAGAATGTATAAATAATAAGAACAGAATGCATAAATAGTAATAATAGAATGTATAAGCAGTAAAATAGAATGTAGAATCAATTTTAGAGTTCTGACTAAGGATGATCGAGGTGAGAATTAGGCTCTCTGTCCTTAA
>CAIGRL010237583.1:0-13705 GCA_903798325.1 Fraxinus xanthoxyloides
CTCTCGGAAGAACTCAGATAAGGTGATCTATCGGTGGCCTTGGACCTTTGCTGCTACATTTAAGGTGCCGATATTTATTTTCTATCACTAGGAGAAATCAATTCTACCCCGCAATAGATGGTGATGCAGAGGTTCCGATTGAGCATAAATTAATGTATGTTTGGATTCAAGTAAAGCATGATGGTCCTCGCCATCTTGCAGAATGTCGATTTGGATAATTTACATTGTTGATACGAGGAAAAAGCAGAGTGGGAGATGGTATTTAAAGCTCAATAACATCTCCTCTGCATTCTGTGTTATAGGTGTAGGTTTGACAATAAATCATTATGCTTTCTTGTTCATATTGTAAATAAATTGATCTCTTTCTTCAGCAGAAAAACAAATTGTTCATTCTACTTGTTATTAACACTTTAGTACTATGTTATGTGTATCCTAATCTGCATTTTCTTCATTCTCGTGTTTCTCGATCAAGGTCGTGAATATTTCTCAACCGTGGTTTGAGAGTATCTTTCGATCGCAATCTAGTGCCCTCGACCGACAAGCCGACTCATGCGGCATTATGGTNAAAAAGCAGAGTGGGAGATGGTATTTAAAGCTCAATAACATCTCCTCTGCATTCTGTGTTATAGGTGTAGGTTTGACAATAAATCATTATGCTTTCTTGTTCATATTGTAAATAAATTGATCTCTTTCTTCAGCAGAAAAACAAATTGTTCATTCTACTTGTTATTAACACTTTAGTACTATGTTATGTGTATCCTAATCTGCATTTTCTTCATTCTCGTGTTTCTCGATCAAGGTCGTGAATATTTCTCAACCGTGGTTTGAGAGTATCTTTCGATCGCAATCTAGTGCCCTCGACCGACAAGCCGACTCATGCGGCATTATGGTTCCTTGATACTTGAGCACATTTGAAAAGAATGGTGCATACACAACTATTTAGCTGTAACACTGACATTTCCAAATTAACAAGCTTGTCAAATTATTTCAAAATTCAGGTGTTAATTCTAATTAATAATATATAATATACAACAAATATATATATATAATTCCAACCCCCACTCCGTGGACCTCCCACTCCATCCCATACCTATAAAATTTCCAGAAGTTAAACTCCTCTTCTGGTTATTAAACCCGGACCGATTCCACCTATAAAAAAAATCTGAAATTGAAAACATTTTCTGGAGATGACATCAGACCTTATAGAGACCACCCACACCTCATCTTACCCGTTTTTAGAAATTTAAACCTTTTTTGGAGATTACACCTCACTCACGAACTAATTGTGTTATTCGTGATCAGATTTATTTTTTGTGATCAGACCTTTATTAATGTGACTAACTTTGACCCAGTTGTTTTATGTGTGACAATCTGTGACTGTCTAATTTGTGACTCTGTGTAACCAAATCACTAACATGTGTTATATATGACTAACTATGAACAAATTTATTTTCAGTGTGACTAACTGATTTTTCTTCAGTATGATTGTATGTGGTAATCTAATTTGTCACTATATGTAACCAAGTCACTTATATATGTTATCTGTAACTAATTGTGACCAAGGAGGTGTTAGAACCCTTTTTAAAAAAAAAATATTTTGAAATAATAGATTGATGGAAAATGTGTGTTAAAAAGAAAGGAATTTTTTTTTTTTTATTTATGTATAATATTATTTTAATGAAGAATGTGTAGTTGAAAAAAGAAAGAAAAAAATGTATTTTGAAAAAAAAACGAAAATCAAACAAGGCCCAAATTTGTCTAATCCATCGTAACGTGACCAAGTCACAATCGATCACAATTAACAGAAAACAGTCACAACTGACACAATAAATACATGGTCACATAAGGTCACCGCAAACAAATTTGCACACACCGCAAACCAACACCACAATTCACCACCGGACAACACCACCATCATCTCCAATACGCTACCACCTCCAACTTAAATCCATGACCATAAATACTAACTTCACCTCAAGTCCACAACAATAATCAACGCCACTGTTTCACCAACACCAACCACCACCAATATCACCACACTACCACCACCACCACATGTAGATCAACACAATTGTAGATTCACACCAACCATAGATCAGCACATCACCGTACAAACTCAAACATGCCACGCGCACCAAGAACAATGGTGCCGAAATTTTCCACCCTCTGGCAATACATCACCCCTCGCGCGACCATGTTCTCATTCAGGATAGATGAGTAGAAAATCGAAGTCCCTATCCAAAATTTACAATCATTTAGAAGTTTAGAACTCAATTTTAGTTTCAATTTTTTATTTATGTTTCCAATTTTTACAGAGATGATACCACTCTTAGAAACAATGTCTGCCACAACTTTTCAGTGCTTTTGCTTCAAATTCCCTCGGCTCAATTCAAGGCACATTTGCTCCCAGGCATCAATTAGCACCGTTATGATGCCTTCGCTTCAACAAGCCTTTCTTCCTCCACTAGTTCTGTTGTGGTTTGACCCAAATTGTAGTGGGTATTGGAGTCTAAATTGGAGTGGTCTTGAAGAAATTAAAATTATGGACCGGAAGAAAAAGTCGCAGCATTTTTTGCTAGTTAGACGCTCGAGCGAGCCCGGTAGGAAACAACTCGAGACTTGGTTGCTCGCCTATTGCTTGCCTATCGCTCGAGCGATAGGTTTATCCGTCTCAGGCCCGTTTTCATTTTTTGGCATGATTTTGGACTTATATTCTTTTACAACTTGTTCTCTAGGGTTTATTTGTATACATGGCACGACTTGTGTAGAAATTAACACAATAGAGAGACATTCATACAACATTTTGAGAGTTTTAGATTTCAATTGAGTGCATTGAGATCTTATAAATATAGTTGCAATTGATTATAGTCGATTTCTCCTTATCTGCCAGTGGTTTTTTCCCGTATTGGGTTTCAACGTAAATCTTGGTGTTTATTTTCTTGTTTATTTCACTATCGTTATTATCTTGCAATCCAAATTCATAACAATTAGTATTAGAGCAATTCTGGTATCTTGTTTGTTCCATAGCAAGTGGTATCAGAGCGATGTTGATTGTTTCGCATGGCAATAATAAAGTATGATATCCCATTGTTGGATAAAAATACGAGATTTACCTTATGTCAAATGAAGATGCCGACGGTACTAGCGCATGTGGATTTGGAAGAAGCTTTGCTTGGATTTAATAAGATGCATATTACTTGAACACGGGATGAAAAACAACGTAGAGATCGAAAATCCCAATTTCAAATTTATCTACATCTTTCAAATCAAATTCTTCAAGATGTTCTAAAGGAGAGAAGTGTCGCTGCATTGCGGTTAAAGTTGGAGTAACTTTGCATAGCAAAAAGCTTGATCAACAAGCTACACTTGAAACAACGTTTGTATTCTCATTGGATGTTTGAAAATGTATCATTGGATGATCACTTAACTATTTTCAAAGAAATCGTAACCAATTTGGAGACATTAGAAGTTAAGTATGACGAGAAGGACTTCGAGTTGATGTTGTTATGTTCTTTACCGCCATCATATGTGACTTTTAGAGATATTATTCTCTATAGTGAGGATACCCTCACAATGAAAGAGGTCTATGATGCTTTGTTATTTAAGGAGAAGATGAAGCATTTTATTGGATGATTTGCGAATCATGCCGAATGCTTGGTTACGTGTGGGAGAAATTAAGATAGGAATCTTGGCAGAAATATGAGGGATAAATCGAAATCTAGACATGTTGAGAAGACATGTCACTATTGTAAGAAGAGGGGTCATATTAGAGCTGATTGCTATACCTTGAAGAACAGAAATAAAGCTGCGGGTGCTATTGAGAAAGGGAAGTAACATGTTAATACGGCGGAGGCTGATGTTGTGGAAGATGGGTAAAGTAAATGAGAGTTTCTTGTGATTTTCGACAAGGATTCTAAATCATATGAGGAATAGGTTCTTGACTCAGCTTGTACTTTTCATATGTGTCCTAACATGGACTGTTTTTCAACTTATGAAAGAGTTTTGAGAGGTGCCGTTATTATGTGAAACAACGCGCCTTGCAAAATTGTCGGAGTTGGTACGTCAGAATTAGAATATTCGATGAGACTATTAAAACACTTACAGATGTAATGCATGTTACAGAACTAAAGCGAAATCTTATGTCTTTTAGTGCACTTAACTCAGAGGGTTATAGATACACTGGTGAAGGTGGAGTTTTGAAGGTGATTTAGGGTATTCTTGTTGCCAAGAAGGGACATAAAACTCTAGACAGTTGTACATTTTGCATAGTTTTATAGTAATTGGGGATGCAACAGTTTCTACTTCTTATTTGATAGCTAATAAAATTACAAAACTTCGGCATAGACGACTCGGGCAAATGAGTGAGAATAACGTGGCAGAGCTGAGTAGAAGTCCATCTTGATGAGCAGAATACCAGTAAAATAATTTTTTGTGAGCATTGTATCTTTGGGAAATAGAAGAGAGTCAGACTTGCGAAAAGAAGACACAACATGAAGTGAACATTGGAATATATCCATTCAGATCTTTGGGGACTGGCCAGGGTACCATCGAAAGAGGCCATTATTACTTGTTGATAGTGATTGATGATTTCTCCAGAAAAGTTTGGATATAGTAGGGATGTAGTATTTAATGAGCTTGCTGTTCGTGGTTCACCTCATGTGGATTTTGATAAAACTGAAGAGTAGAATCATTCACCTCAAGTGGAGTTAGAAAATTGGTTTAGAGGAACAATCAGAGGTTGCAAAACAGTCTACTACATATCAGTCCAGTTCGGGGTTGACAGACAGTTATATCTTGTCTACTTTACCTACACTACGAGCACCAGAATATTCAATAGTTAAGGATAGGCATCGGAGACAGATTAGACCTCTACAAAAGTATGAGGAAATAGATTTGGTAGTTTATGCATTAAGTGTGGCTGAAGACATTGATTCAACCAAGCAACTTACTACATGTTCAGAGGCAGTCAGTTGCAGTGATTCCTGAGAATTAGAGACGTGTTGATGAGGGTGTCACTAACCATGCACCTTACACAATCATGCTAAAGAGCCAATAGGGGTTGATGAGGATGATCTAGAGGATGTTGGGCAGGGAGAGCAACCTACTACATCAGAATCTCAGGTTAGACTATCTGCCCGTGAGTATCATCCATCAACTAGATATTCTGTATCAAATCATGTGTTGGTAACTGATGAGTGGAAGCCATAATGCTTTTAAGAGGTACTATCTCACAAGGACAAACAGGGCTGGATGGAGGTTATGCAAAAAGAGACGATTTTTTTCAGAAGAATAACACGTATGAGTTAGTATAGATTCCTAAAGGTTAAAAGGGCATTAAAAAATAAATGGGTGTTCAAGTTGAAGAAAGATGGAGAAAATCTAGTGAGTATAAAGACCAATTGGTGGTGAAGGGCTTTGGTCAAAAGAAAGGAATTAACTTCGATAAAATATTCTCTCATGTTGTCAAAACGACTTCCGTTCGATTAGTTTTGGGTTTAGCAGCCAGTTTGGATCTTGATCTTGATTTTGAGCAGTTAGATGTGAAAAGCGATTTTTCTCCATGGTAATTTAGGAAAAGAAATCTACATGGTTCAGCCAGAGGGATTTGAAGTAAGACGAAAAGAACATATAGTTTGCACATTGAAAAAGGGCTTGTATAGGTTGAAACAGACTCCAAGACGGTGGTATAAGAAGTTTGATTCCTTTATGGTAGGTCATGTTTATCCCAGGAAAGCTGCAAATCATTGTGTTTATTTTCGAAATGAATTGATTCTTGAACTTAAAACACTTTATTAAAGATATTAAAGTTTTCAAAAGAAAGACGAAATTAAGAAGAATGGAGAAACAGATTTGGTAGCTTATGCATTGAGTGTGGCTAAAGATATTGATTCCACTGAGTAGCTTGCTACATATTCAGAGACAGTCAGTTGCAGTGATTTTAGCAAACAGATGATTGCTATACAAGAGGAGATTGAATCATTGAGCAAAAATAACACTTGGGATTTGGTGAAAGAGGAGATTGAGTCATTGAGCAAAACGGTTGTTCGTTGCAAATGGGTGCTCAAAAGAAAGGAAGGCGTATTAGGGATTGAAGATGCTAAATACAAGACTAGATTGGTAGCAAAGAGCTACAATCAAATTCCATATGTTGACTCTACATATGTGTTCTCACCAGTTGTGAAGTATAGTTTCATCCAGACTTTACTTGGAGTGGTGGCTAAGAATGACTTCGAGTTTGAGCAGATGGATGTTAAGATAATATTCTTACATGGAAAACTTGAGGAGAGTATCTACATGCTACAATTAGAGGGGTTCACAATCTCTAGGAAAGAAGACCGTGTACTTGTTGATGAAGTCATTGTATGAACTAAAGCAATCACTGAGACAATAGTATAAGAGGTTTGATTCATTCATGACTACTCACGGTTTCTTCAGATGTAATTATGATAGTTGTGTGTACTTCAGAAAAGAAGATAATGAATCGACTACATATTTTTTATTATAAGTTGATGATATGCCCATAGCAGCCAAAGATAAAACATATGTCAGAAAAGTGAAGTTTCAACTCGACAACGAGTTTGATATGAAAGATTTGAGTACAACAAAGAAGATTCTTGGTAGGAGAATCTTAATGGATAGAAAGACTGATAGATTGTATTTGAGTTAGAAGGAGTACATTGAGAAGGTGTTTGAAAGATTCCGTATGGTAAATGCGAAAGTTGTCAGTACTCCCTGATTGTTCACTTTAAATTATCATCTAACTTGTGTCATCAATCAGATGAAGACATTGATTACATGTCTTGAGTTCCTTATTCCAGTATAGTTGGTTCGGTTATGTATACTATGGTTTGTACAAGACCTAATTTAGCACATGCAGTTAGTACAATTAGCAAATACATAGCAAATCCTGGCAAAGGAATATTGGAAAGCAATGCAGTAGATCTTCTAATACTTGATGGGCTCTTCTGATGCTTGTTTACATTTTGATAGAAATTCAAATGGGGCCATTGAGTATTTGGATTCAGATTATATAGGACATCTTGATAAGAGGAGATCACTTACTTGATCGCCCAACATGCTTATCCGATCCAAGCCCGTTTTCATTTTTTCACGCGATTTTCGATTCCTATTTTTCTACAACCTGTTCTCTAAAGTTTACAAACACACACACACACACACACACACACAAAATGGAGAGATTCATATGTCTTGAGAGTTTTAGATTTCAATTAAGTACATTTGAGATTTTGTAGACACAATTACTATTGATTATAATGGACTTCTTCTCCTTTGCCCATGATTTTTTTCTTGTATTGGGTTTCCACATAAATTTTGTCGTTTATTTTCTTATTTATTTCATTATCGTCATTATTTTGCGATTCAAATTCAAAAAATTTGGTATCAGAATAATTATGGTATCTTGTTTGTTTCATAACAAGTTCCCCTAATCTTCTATTGCTATATCGATAAAGCAAGTGTTAACATATTCTGGGGCATCACTGGTGGAGCCATCGTCACAGTCACCGAAATTCTCACATTAGAAGCCGGCAATGGATGTGGCTAGATTTTGGCATCATCTTCCATAGATCACGGCTGATCTATATTATTCTTGAAAGTGAGAGAGGATAGACGAATATGGAAAGTGAAAGTAAAAGTAAAGAAGGTTGGGAATAAGAGCATTAGGGTTTAGTTTGACTTGCTGATGAATATTAATGCGGAGAGACTCACGATTGTTAAACCATCCAGCAAATTGATAAATATTTTGTATTCTAAACTTTGAGAAAATTGCATTAATATTTTTCAATCATCAAAACCACAAATTAGAACCACCAACCATCAGCTTTCTTACTCTACCCAAACATTAGAACATGCGAAGAGGATATTGGCGCAACACTGTCGGAGCTGCTGGGCATAGGTCGTAGCGGTGACAACGGGTAGAGGTTGTAGCGATGCCGCTTCTCAAGTAGTAGTCATCGTTGGAGTCAATTATTCTCTTACAGCGCCACTGGTGGACTCAGGGGGGTCTTGGGGGGCACATGCCCTCCCAACTTTGGAGATTTTTTTAATATATATAATCATGTTTTATATCTTATTGAAATCTAAATCTAAATTTTAATCTAAATCAAAGTTAACAATTAATTTTAAAACATATTTCATATATTTCATAACTATTTAACTTTTCTCAAAATTTATTAAAAATTTGATTTTAATCTCCACCAAACATGAGCAAAATTACAATAATTTTGAATTTCGATAACATGCTAATTTTAAAAACTTTTCGACGATCGTACGCTAATCGAATTTACAAAATTGCTTAACTTATGTTAAAACTAATTTCAAAAATTACATTATGGGCATATCGAATAGTCCAAATAGATATCGAAAATAGTTAAAAACACGTTAAACGTGAGTTTTAAAGAAAGACGTCCAACTTGCATTTTTTTTTAAATCAATTATTTCATTCACGGTTGTTATTTTTGCGATACAAATTTTTCAACGTAATTTTTATCATTTTATTAGGAAATTTATAGAATGACATCAATTTTTTTTTTTGAAATTTTACATCTGAAAAAGTTGTCTTATGTAAATTTTCAGATGCAAAATTACATGGGGTATGATTTTTTTGGACGTAAATTTCTTTATTGTAAAGTTTCTCCCAACTTTTTTGTAAGTTTGATTGAGCCCCTCTAACTTTAAAATTCTACGCCCGCCCCTGCACAGCACAGCCGCGATGTTGTGGTCACTTGCTGGAGATAGAAAATAGAGAGAGAGAGGGAGAATGAGTGGGCATGGTGTAGTGTGTAAGTGAGTTGAGTTATTAGTAATATATTTATTTAATGCAATATTGAATCAATCATTTTTAATTATTTATGAAAATAAGTCTTTAAATGTAGATTTTTAAATAATTTCCTCAAATTTTATCATGAAACCAAGGGCATGGGCATTTAGCAAAAGGGTGGTTATATTGTCATCACAATTTTTATTTGATACACTACACTTTAATTGCACATAAATTCTTCAATTTTTGTTCATTGTAGTAATTTTTTTATATTTTTCAATCGAATTCTTATTTTCAACCTTCTATATAATTAGTACATTTCGTTCTTAATGATGATTCATTTCAAAATATTTTGCTTTCTTATTTTTGAAATGAGGGAAAATATTTTTTCCACTTTTTATTTATTTGTTTTTTAAAAATGCCATCAAAATATATATATATATATATATTTTTTTTTTTATGTTGTTTCAACGGACTTTTATATATAAAATTGTTATCAAATACAAAATGTGTTAATTAATGAAAATTTTAAAGATAAAAATGATATGAAAAATCATTATGGAGTAAAGTGCTACAACAAGCAAAGTTAAGAATTTCATATAATTAAAATTTGGTGTAAGAAATAAAATTTGTTGTGTCATTACAATTACTTAAGCAAAATTGTAAGAAAATGAGTTTTCTTTTGTTTTATCTCCTGATTGGGCTCCATTTTATTCAAAATTCATTTGTTTCTCTCCTTTTTTAAACTGCACAATCTCCAAAATCACATATTTAAAAAATAAAAATAAAAACACTATTCTAAAATATTTTTTTCCCTCCCTCACACATTTTAGCCCCCCGTTTACAACTATTATTTCAACAGTCTTTAATTTTCACTAATTTTCAATCACATATTTAATAATAAAATATTTTATATGTAAATCCAAATTTTTTTTCTTACTCTTTAAACACACATTCTTAAAAAATCCCTATTTAAAACTCAATTTTCTCAAAAAAAAAAATGACCATAAAACTTGAGTTAGTTAGGAGCCCTGAATAAATTTAGGTCTTGTTTGGATCGGATTATAATTTGATTTTAATTTAAGTCAAAGTCAAACAATCAATATTAACAACATCTTTCATGGATACTACATTTTTTCAACCACACATTTCGCAAATATTAAAGGATATTCAAGAAATTTTGATACTAATTAGAGTAAGACTGATGTGTTCCACTAATAATTGTAGAATGAAGATATTATATAACAATAATCTTGAATACAAATCATACATAGCATTCCTACAACAATATTTTTCCTTGAGCTATGTTTTAGCAAGAATAATCAAATAAAAATACATGTCATGTTCGGTACATTAAATCTTCGTCTATATAAATTTATAAATGCAAAGGAGAAATTGTAATGGACGTGACAATTACATATTTTGTCCAATACTTTTCTTAATCCTATTCAATCCGGTACACCTACAAGGTCACAATGGATAGATTACTACTTATATTTACACACATTTTAAAAATGCAAATGAATGAGATATCAAGAACCACCACCAGATACAAAAATCTGCTGCTTCTAGTGCATGTCATTGAGGGTGATCCCACCAATTTCACTCTCACCAGAAAAATTTTGGGCCCATGGAATCAAACTCATTGGTGGGAAACAACAATTGCAAGCCTCCTGGCATGGATGGGGATTATGATCATCACAAATGTTGTAGGCCCCATTAGAAGGAGAAGATGCCTCTTTGAGTGGGCCCCAACACTCCACCTTGTTGAATTCTGGTATGTTGGAATGGAAATATACCCAAACCAATGCCTCTTGTAGGTCTGGATGGTTATCAAATAAGCTTTCATCCCCATGAACAAATGCCTTTAATACCTAAAATCCCATTTCACAATATTAAAAAGTCAGACGAAAAAAGATTGAAAACCTACTTCTTACATTCCCGCAAGTCGAATACCGTGCTGTAATTTTATCCAAAGCTTGATGTGGATTTCATGTCCATAGAGCAAAAAATACCTTTACTTAAAACATTCTATGGACAAAATATGATGCTCACTATTACACTTCACATTCATTAAGATAAGAAAACAAGCCAAATATTTCAATTACTTCCAACCTCGAGTTATAAAGCCGACAACTCTTATTAACATTGTATTTCATAAGTGGAGTAGAATCTACACTTCGTGTGCATCACAAATGTAACACATAATCGTGATAAATAGGGGAGAGCTTACCACGGGGAGTTCCTTGCAAAAGATGTAGTATCTGAGCCGAGCAAAGAGATCTAACAAGAAATGGCCACCACTTATGTGACAATGAACATGAAGAGACATTTTTTCTTTGATTTTCTTCCACTCTGCCACCACTTCATCTCTCTGTAGTCTATTGTACCACCCTTGTAACTGCAACCAAAATCCCAATTTCTCTTCTTTCTTTAAATCTCAAAATAGTAATATAATGTAGTCATAAATATAGTCTAACTAGTAGAATAAAGTAAGCCCATGTTTGAGTCACATTCTCATTTTCATTCTTCTACTCATTTTCAGCTAAACATACTTCAATAAAATAATATTTTTTATCACATCAATAACTTTTTCTTCCTTTTCAATCACATATTGTCATATTCACCATCACATCAAAAAAATAAAATAAAAAATACATTCTCTTCTAAAAAATGTGGACACAAAGACACTGACGTATTTCAATCCTGAGCAAGCTATTAGGACAAGTATTGGTGTCTCGTGATCCACACGACAGCGTAAGTCCACGTTTCACACATGAGTGACCTATGTCAATTGTCAAGTATGTATGGGGGCCAGCAATCCAAGTCACGGTATTTAACCAACTTTTAATCACGGACTCCGTATACATTGGGGTTTCGAGTTAAAAAGTTCATATAAAATTATTGGTCCATGTGGACGACTTGACACTGCTCAACATGCCTACATAAAGCCCACGTGTCAGATCTAGCCGAAGTCTAAACACGGCATGGCAAACATGCCTAATTCACATGGTCCACATACTTTTTTCCCTCTAGAGCACTCCAAGTTGTAACCTTTCTTTTTCTGAAATCTTCTAAGCAAAAAGATTACAACAAACAAATTTGACTTTCTACAATACCCCTGTTTTCTCTGTTTTTTTAATTCAAAACACCAAAACTTGAACAAACAATAATTCCTCGAATAAAATGACCAAAAAAAAAAAAAAACACTTCTGGTGATGTTTTTGATTACCTGGGAATTGTTTATAGTTTGAGATATGGCAAGAGTGAGTTTAGAGGTTATATCACTATGTGTAAGTGTATACGTTCTTGGAAGCTTCCCTGGATGCTTCTTCCCATCAACTCCTAAGAACAATACCTTCAATTTTGATGCCTCAAATATTGCTGGTCCAAATAATCTAGCCACCTGACCCAAAACCCAGAACACACAAATTACTAAAATATATACAGATCTGTACGTAAGAGACAGATGAACATGTAAATACCCCCTCGTCTAAAAACATAAGTATTCATTTATTAGTGTATATTCATCTTCAAGACACCCCTGTACGCGGATGTCTAGATTCCTTCGCATCAAAGGCTTGACTTACGATGGTGCTACACCAGATGATCTAAAAGCTCAAGCGATTAGAAATAAAACAAACCACCTCATAGTACTTTAGTTGCAAGAGAGAGATTTCTTCGAGTTTATTTATGACATGATACAACTTGCAATAAGAGCATAGTTGATTGATATGCTTCGAAAAACTCTACTTGAATCCATTTGAATATTTTTCCAGAAAAAGAAAACCAATCTCAAAAATCAAATCAAACTATATGAAATATTCAACAGACTACAGACCACTGTAATTAATCAAAAAAGTAATCTTCTCTATATATGAGAGAGAGAGAGAGAGAGAGAGAGAGAGAGAGAGAGAGAGAGAGAGTTACTGGGACAATAGAATGGTTCTTCTTGCTTCTCCTCCTAGTTCTGTCCACCAAGAAAGAATTATTTTCTTGTTTGAATGAAGAAGAATTTAGGTTTGATGGGAGCACTGGAGTGGCAGTCAAAGTGCCCATCCCAGAAATCTAGAGAAAGAGAGAGGGATCTAGAGATAGAAGCCAGAATCACCAGATCTTTCACAATTCCAGGGAGAGCGAGCGAGCAAGCACAAGAATATAGCCTACCAACCTTTTTTGAGCAAATTTTGCTTTTTCTTTTCCACTTTTAACTTTTATTAGTTGGGTTTGTTTCTTTTTTCTTTGCTTGGATGCCTAAACTATTGAAACTTTGAAGAGTGGCATCCTTGCGTGTGCGATTGCTTTCTCTTTAGAGAGGGTGTGTGTGTGTGTGTGTGTGTGTGTGTGTGAGGGTGTGTGTGTGTGAGAGAGAGAGAGAGAGAGAGAGAGAGAGAGAGAGAGAGAGATGTGGCTGGGGATGGTCATTACGTGTCCAAATTTGGAAAATGTAACAGTCGAAATGCTGTTGCTTGTAAGTTCAAACTTCTTGTTGAAATCAATATTATTAATAGGTGCATGGTTTATAGGTTACCACGTAAATGTGCAATTTACTTGTTGTTTGAGTTAGAAATTATTCTGAACTCTAGTTTGATAAAGTTATCTTTATATCTTTAACTTGTTTCGATAAGTTTAAACAATTTCCTTCTAAAATAAGTGTTTGTTTGAAAAAAATTAAAAAGTATTCATTTATCCTAATATTATCTCAAGCTATATTAAACAACCCTTAAGTTTACACGAAGTAACTTTTTAAATAAGGGGGTGTTTGGACGCACTACAAATTTTAATTCGGATCGTTGGTAATCAGAAAGTGGACTGTTGGGGCATTTTTTTGGAGACAAAATCTGACACCTTTGCAGTACTCATACAACCAATTTGCACGACTTTTCCGATTTTACCCCTTTGCAGTAGAGAATCTTCATAAAGTGC
>CAIGRL010237598.1:0-10896 GCA_903798325.1 Fraxinus xanthoxyloides
ATTGGAAAAGGTGTTGTCAAGATCAATGTACCACATAGGTGTAAACCAATGTCTCAACATTTATATACATGTAATAGATTCATCTAACTACCTTTTCAATGTGGTTGAAAAAGTTTATAAAAATTACAGGACCCATAAAATTTGTGATTAAAAATGAGTTTAAGAAAAAAATATTTTTTGAAAAAAATATTTTTAAAAATGAGTACCAAACAAGGCTAATAGCACCTAAAATCAATTGGATTTTAATAATTTGAGGCCTTGCTTTATAAAGCATCTTAACACGCAAGTCCAACAAATCAAACTTTCTGTTATTACAGTGCACAAACAGCTAAATTAATCTTAATTAAATAAAATGAGTTCTACAGTTATAGCAAACTAGAAGCATTTTGAATTGCAAAGAAGCTCCATGGAATAGAAATGCAGCCACCCTCTGAGGAAGTACCATCTATTATCCACAATGGTCTTTAGCTGTTTATAAACGAACAGAACTTAGCTTGTTACTCCCTATCTCAATAACTCGACTAAGGAAGACGGATCAAACTAGTCATGAAGGAGAGTTTTTCTTCACTCTTTAGCTCCTTAGTCTTAAAAGGACACAACTCAATAGCACAAAAACTCTTAACTCAGAACTCAAACTCAAACTCAATAGCTCAATAATTCCGTAACTCAGAACTCGATCGGTAAGCCCCTTACTCAACTTCTTGAAATAGAGATCTGCACCAAGTCAAGTCAGAATGAACAGAGGGACCCCACCCTCTTAACGCTGAAATCTCTAAAAAAAAATTCTAGAAAAATATAAACTTATTAGTGGCTATTAACAGCACACATTTTCATTTGATCCTTAAACCAAATGATGCAATTCTTTTACACTACTTTCAACTAAACTAAATCATCTCATTACCAATCACATGAATAATATATAAAAGTTTGCCAGAATGCAGACACCACAAAATACCACTGTTTCCTTATTTTACTTATTAGGCATTATAATTAAGTCCTAAAGGAGTTCTTACTTTTTCTCAAAGTTCAGTGGTGAAATCCCTACAATTTTAAGAACATTATGATGCAAGAGAGAATTTTCATAGGTCATCTCTTGTATGAGATTCAAGAGATCTCAAAACAGAAGTAATACTATAATACTGCCAAAATAAAAAAAAAAATCAGGAATTACGAATAACATAGTTTACATAATATGTAGCAAGACAGGTTTGCTTGTATAAGGTTTCTGAACAAAGCTGGGCTTACTATGGTTAATTAGAAGGAATAGCAGATGACTCTGTAGACAAGGCAATGTCATATTCAATTCAGCAACAAGGAACTCATTAAGTATTGGCAGCTGCATGCATTCAAACATTATGCTTCCTTCTGATCTTTCCCTTGCCATGATGCTTCCGCTTGGCAATCTTGATTTTCTTTTTCAGCTTTTTACCGATGGGTTTTAATGCTTTCAAATTTTGACTTCCATCGGTCATCTCCACATCTGCTAACCAGGGTACTAAATATTAACATCGTTGTACCAGAATGATGAAGAAAAGCTTACAAACAAGCAACTATTTACTCGCTAATCATTGAATGTACAATTAATCAGATTATCTATACATGCAAGTCTTAGCAGTTCAGCCATGAATGAAGATGGTGGCAAAATCAGGGGAAAAATCCTAATATTTTCGAACTAGCAAACTCATGAAATGTTTTCCGTGTTTCAACCACCAGTAGTAGTAACTTAAAATAATTGTAATCGATACTCTTTATCCACTAGATGCTCCTCTGCAAACTTAAATTGCAAAAATCCCCACCACATAGCTTCCATACATGTTTGTACAATGAAAGGAGGTTATAATTTTGAAAGCTCTTCCAAGACTCTTTAAAAGTGATATACTCTTTATATTGAAAAGCCAAAACTTTAAAATAGGTTCCAAGATTTTTTTATTTCTTTTTAAAACTTTTCAAAATAAAGAGTGGATTTGCCTCTCTACATTTGGAGAGTCAAACTCACTCTCCATTTGTATTTTATTAATGATAGAATTTAATGAAATTGCAAGTTTCAATACTCCACTACTTAATTATTTATATTATATGAAATATTTTAGCTATCGACATCTAAAAATATATATATTAATTGAAAAATAAGAAAAAAAAATTAAATGATTGCAGGAAAAACTAAAATAAAGAGAAATAAATAAAGAGTTTGTTGGAGCATACAAAAAACTTTAATTTTAAATTTAAAAATGCTCTCTATTATGACTAAGATGCTCTTTAAATTTTAAAGAGTCTCGTTGAGATGCTCTTGTACCTTGAAAGACAAAATGCCTTTTAAGGATTATAACCCTTGGCATTCTCCAGTGCCTTCTCTTAGCCAGGGGTGGGATCTTCACGTTGGAGAATTGAGCTGTAGTTTAGCCCAAAGTTTAGGGATTTTTTTCCTTTCTTCTTGTTATACAATAAAAAAGTGACCCAAATTCATTTTTAACTTCATAAAATTGGCTTAAAGAAATATTTAGCCAACCCAAACATAAATTCATGAATCATGCCTCCGCCCAGCACAAAATTTTAGCCCGCCGTAACATAGGTTCTAGCTTCGCCCCTGCTTAAACCTTATACAAGACTTCCATGAACTAAAGATTATACATTTTCCGTACCATGGCAATAACAAGTCCTGAGAGAATATCTGAAGAATATGGGGAAATCTGGATTGATACAGACAAAATAAAATAACAAATCCATCAGGCACAGCAACTTCTCATCATCAATTAGATTGAATATGCACCAAAAACTTTAGAAATTGAAAAGAAATAGTCTAGTGATAGTAAACAAAAGCAAATCAAATTAAGCACAAAACAACAAAATTATGATAAGCGGAAACAAACACCCATATCTCAATGAATATCACAAATCAGACTGCATCAACCAATAACTAAAAATGGTAAACCTACAAAAGTAAACGAAGGAAAAAGAAAACGGTACCCGTGTTTTTTCCAATAAAAGAGGTAGTTGAGGCGGTGAGATCCATATCGTTGACGGAAGTGGTGGGAGTGGACTTGACGGGGAGCTTGGGGGCGGCGAGGGCGGCCTCCTGGGCGGCAAGCTTGGCGGCGTCTTTCTTGTCGTAAATGGGTTCTACGAGCTCTCTCTTAATGGCCCTCAGCCTCTTCTCCCTCTTCGATCTCATTGATTTCGCCATCTTCTCTGTGTAATCTGTAAATTGTGTCACTTCGAAAAATTTCACAGCCTTGTTTGATGGAAAGATTTGCTTTGCCTACTGTTTGGTNTAACCTACATAAGTTAACGTAGGAAAAAGCAAACGGTACCCGTGTTTTTTCCAATAATAGATGTAGTGGAGGCGGTGAGATCCATATCGTTGTCGGAAGTGGTGGGAGTGGACTTGACGGGGAGCTTGGGGGCGGCGAGGGCGGCCTCCTGGGCGGCAAGCTTGGCGGCGTCTTTCTTGTCGTAAATGGGTTCTACGAGCTCTCTCTTAATGGCCCTCAGCCTCTTCTCCCTCTTCGATCTCATTGATTTCGCCATCTTCTCTGTGTAATCTGTAAATTGTGTCACTTCGAAAAATTTCACAGCCTTGTTTGATGGAAAGATTTGCTTTGCCTACTGTTTGGTTTTGTTGAGCCCTAAACCCTAAATTTCAACTAGAGCTTATTTGAAAGATTTGGAAAGTTTCCGGTCAAATTTCAATCGATCATTATTTTAGATACCACATTGCGAATAGTATAGCGAGGAAATTACACTATATACCTCTTTGTTCTTTAAAAAGTTAAAATATACTTGAGAATGTCAATTTGGCTCGTCATTTGGACAGTCCGTGGCTCAACCTGAAAAATGTCCGAGTTGGCTCGATTCGTGGATTGAGAGAACCGAGTTGAGACTCGACTCGAGCTTTATTTTTGGACATCGATCAAAGCCGGAGCAGACCCGTGTTTTGAAATGCAAGTTCGGCTAAGTTTTTTATTTTTATTTTTAAATATCTTTCAATGTACTGTTAAATCATAATTATATTGTCATGGGTCATCAAACAATTCCTTCAATATTGCACATAATTATATCATTAATTTTTTTAATTTCACGCCTTTAAAAAAACAAGAGCCGACCCGATCCGGCCAGACTCGAGCAAAAAAAGCTCGAACCGTTGTTTGCCCAAACCTTGCCCGAGCTGCAACTTTCGGCTCACGAGCAGGCTCGGCTCATTTACATTTAAATATATTCTCATTTTTAATTCTTTAATTATTACTCTAAATCTAAAACAACAATTTTCAAAAATACTTTTTATTATTGTTTAAACAAATTTAAAACTCTTATTTACTATCTCAACAACGACGTCAAAAACTTGTTTATTAATTGCAGAGCAAGATGAATGAATGATTGGTCTATATTACAAGTAAAATTGTTAAGTTCTAATTTAACCACATCAAACTCAATACCACATGAAATTGACAATGTCACGATTATCAAGACGTCAAAAACTCTTGCCAAATGTGTGAGTGTGTGTCAAGTCATAGTCATCTTACTGATAACCTTAACACATGTAACTTCATGTATGTCTTAAACTAAAAGTTCGACTCCATAACTCACGGGTATCAAAGTGTTTAGTGCGGGGTTTCTCTTTATGGAGTGAGACAAATGAACACTCAAAATTTGGAGGTTTAAACATTTATGAACAAGTAGCAAACAAACATTGATTATGTGATAGACATATTTTCAAATGAGAATCTATCAATTTCTTACCACAGCCTACTCGAGATCAAAATAGTCAATGCCAAGGGTCGTGGTGTAATTTGGATTAGGTCATATGAAAAGGAGGATATAAGGATTTCAAAACTTATATATATAAATAAGGTGAAATATAACTGAAATACTGAGATAAGTGGAAGAAAATGAGATGGGATAATTGTAACGTAGCTACATCTCACTTGATCTATGAAAATTCTCTTCAAATATTACAATTCTTAGATCTATTGCACGGCACAACGGTGTCCAATATGTTGAATCTTGAGAGGGATTGAAATGCAGTGTCCAATTTCAATTCCAAAATATATTAGATAAAAACTGGATGTTTACATGCTAATTAAACATTCTATTTTCTCCCAAATACAGTAATAACCAGCAAAATATTTATCTCCCCCTCTGGGAGTGGAACGTGCTAGTAACTGGTGGCTTTTCTGGGTACATAAAATGATAGGCATGCATTACATATAATTCACCTATTTTTTTCTAGTCCTTCTCGCACCCTTTGTATAAGGTCCTGGTGGAAGTTACGAACATTCGAAGTCGCGAGGAATACCACCTTTGAGTAGGGACCGCTCTAATGTCACCTGCATCCAGAATGCTTAGATCAACAACATCTTCGATCACAACACCTACGACAAAGGAAAATGACATTCATATCACCTGCCACACTGAGATTTGCATAACTGTGCAGTACGTAAGTTACCTTCGACATCCAGCGCTCCAGAAGTGCTAGGAGCGTCGTTGATCTACATGCTATGCACTTCGGGCTCCATGTCTCCAACGGGTGCTGCGAAACAAAGATACAACCCATGTTCAGAGTTATATGAGGCGGTATGGAAAGTCCCAACAATATTATAAATATACAGTTCGCAATAGCTCGTGCACATACCTTCCAAATTCTAATGTTCGGTACTATGCGTGCCAAATACCATATCTCCAACCTGGGGATACAATGTGTCGTCATCTCCTTCTGCTGGCACTATGAATGAAATGAACGTGAGTCACATACACGAGGTTATTTGCGTAAGAGCGACATGCATCCGCGATAAATTAGAAATTAATCAAACATAAAGAATATCATACCGATATTCACGACGTGTTGACCCCTATTGAATACGGTTGTATGATTCCGGCATTCGATCAATATCTCCTCCGATGTCGTATACAAAATTCAAATTCGGAGACTAAGTTCACCAAACGGTTAGTTACTGGAAAATGTAATGGACATGCATGTTTAGTATTTCTAGTGTGTACACAAATTCTATATGTACCTCGAGGTGAAAATGATGATGGTACATGATCATTGTGCACATCATGCGGAGGGGTAGAGGTAGTGGAAACCGGTGGTCCTACTACTAATGTCGATATGAAATGAACATGAGTCACATACACGGGAACACGAAAGTGAAAGCTACATGACATCCTCAATAAATTTGAAATTATAAAAATAAAGGTTATCATACCACTATTCACGTCGTGTTGCCCCCTATCTGACGCGACGTTGTATGGTTCCGGCCTTCGATCTTTGTCTCCTCCAATGTCACCTGCAAAATACAAATTGTGAGACTAAGTCCAACAAATTTATATTTACTGAAATATGTAAAGGACATGCATGTTTAGTATTTGTAGTGTTTACACAAGTTCTACATGTACCTCGAGGTGAAAATGATGACGATACAGGATCGGTGTGGAGATATGAAATCGCGGAGTCTTGCGAATTCGTCCGTGAAGTGCTTGCATATTTCAAGTTTTACTATTAGAAGTCGCATTTCAAATAGGACTATTTGATCGAATAACATGTCCTCCACGTCAGATCTACACGGCCCACCTTTCGATTGTACGCCTTGATGTTTGAATGTTGAAGGTGCATTATCCCCATCATAATCTTGTCGGGATCGTCGGGCTGAGGAAAATGCACTCGTTATTCCTCCTCGTGCATGCTCTTGATCGTGCTCGTAGTCACCAATGTTGTTTCGTGTATCATTATGGCTTGCTCCGATGTCTGTAAGACTAGAATCATCGTGCTCTGAGGCAAAGGGCCCGACACTTGAGGCCGCACCGACACTCACATCATTTGACCCTCGAATAGGCTCCTCGTGTGATTTCCTTTCGGCCTATCCATCTCCTCCTATGAGTTCTGCGTCAGATTCAAACTGCGCATCGATGACGGTCCTTGCGATGTTGTCCAGAGCAAGCACATCATGATCATCGAAAGGCACAAGAGTCGAGATGTGCTGTTGGTTGTGCTCTAGCTCGGTCGGACGTAGTATGGCATATACATGCAGCTGCGTAAGAAGTAGAATATTGTTAATGGAGTCGGGACAAAAAAATTTGTACAGACAATTGCAAGAAGTTTATTCACTTGGACCGTGAAAGGGTACCTGCACTCTCTTGAAGAAAGCATCGTATGTGCGATGTTGTTGTTGTTTGGTGGTTGTCTAGCTAAGAAGTCGTGAGTAACGTTCACCAATACGCTGACCAAAATGGGTACCAATTTCGGGAATTGCCTCGAATGCCCATATTTGTCGCAGAAATGTTGCGATTATAGTAAGTCTCATTTCGATATACTGCATAAAGCCATTGACATGATGATTTAAAACACGGGAAAAAATCGTTCGTACTTACATAGCTATGGGAAAGCCGTGCATTGTGTAACTGATTTCCTTCTTCTTATCCTCTTTGCATCTCGAAATTTCCTCGCCCAACTACCTCAAAATCCCTTAATGAACCGAAAGTATCCTACTATATCCCAAGGGTATGCAAAATTATGTCGAGGTCGTCAACGAGCGAATGTGTCTCCACATCTATGCCCACATTATTATCTGGGATTTTGAAAATACCTTCCACTATTAGAGCAAGCCCCAGCTTGTATCTATCAGCTCGTGGGGACGACAACCGAGCACATGGTTTCTCTATCCGTGCACAGAAAATCTTGTCCAAAGATTTGAAATACTTATCCTTCAATCTGCTTTTATCAAGGACTCGCCGGATCAGATCATCCTCCGGAAGGACACCACAACATAGCCCTGTCACCAAAGCATACTCTTGTAGGACAAACCTACAATAGTGTCCTTGATGTTGAACTACAGCTCATGCAGACGTCTGTTCGAATGGTTCTAAACACAAGCTGTTGGATGAGTTGAGCTGAGAATTGGATGTCCGATACGTCAGCTAGGAAGCCAAGGGAAGACTCAGAAATCTTGTCTTTGGAGCTCATCAAATGGCTCAAACACCCTAGACACATACTTGAGGTTGCTTCGCTGGAAAATATGTGCACGCAACCGTGCGTCTTCCGAAACAAGAAATTCGAAATTCATGGTCCCTGAAATGTATAAACAAAAAGAAAAGAGTCATATTTTCATAATTTTTAAGTGTTGAATTCAACTGACAAATATGCAATGTAATCGTGAATAATCAAAATATGCGGATCATATGACAAGAGCCAACTAGTCACACATTGAAACAATGGACAACATGTGACCAATGTATGACATGGGAGGGCTAGCAAATACAGTTTTATACTTAACCCAGATAGTGTTTGGATTTCACATAGATTGCAACTCAAAGATGAGCCATCTTTTGATAAATTTGAAAAAGATAATGTGGCTGGTAGATTCACTCTCTAGATTCATGACATTTTCCTAATTCATGCATTTGTTGGTCCCTACAGATTCGAGCACTACATTTCTTTATTATATGGTGTTATTTATAGTACAAAAGAGTTATAAACTGTGTTAAACAATAAAAAAGAACTCTAACAATAGGCATGCCAAGTAAATTCAGGATGTAAAAAAATAACTATATACTTCTCTGAAACCTGGACAATCTTTCAGTTATCAGTTACACAAGGTGCTCCATCTAACTAATAGTATAATGTAATCTTATGAGAATTAAGATTATGCTATCGTTTTATTTTCATTATGGCTTGCATACGTTATTGCTCTTAACGTTCACATATTACTCTTTTCGAACTTACATTATCATTCAAAATGCATTGTAATTTGTAGATGCTAGTATGACATCTTAACGTTCACAACACAGATACAGATTCATTTACATTACACTCTATGATATTTCGACACTTCATTTGTCGTTCCCGACAGCTTGTTATAGTCATTCTTGATAGTTGGGACAAACTACAAAATGTAACTACAAATGAAAACCCGACAATTGATGTGTCGTTCTCGACAGTTATCACTGACCACAAACTTTAACTATACACAGGATAATCCGACAATTCATCTGTTATTCCTGACATATTGTTCTTATCATTCTCGACAGTTGGCACGTACTACAAACTGGAACTACACATACAATGGAACGTTTTGTTGCTAACTCTTTGGTAAATACTCCTACCAAAATCATCCATGACAACAGGTTACAGAAACATCAAAATGACCAACATGTTAAAGAAGCAGACGGATTAAACCATTCGAACATCACAAATTCACTGGTTCTAATAATCATAAAATCATCTATGCACTAATAGGCTCAAATTTAAATTATTGAAAATGAGTCAACGGATGGGAAGAAGAATCACTAAATAAAAATTGTTAATGTACTAACTGTATTACTCCATTTAGGGCTTTATCCGTTACTGGCAGACGACTGTGGACAATGGTAGCAAGTAACAACGACGAGAAGTGGGAGCGAGCACAATCATTTGCGATTTTTCCTTTTCGACGAATAATCGCTAGCAAGAAAGAATCAATGACAGGGTATTTGAACACAATCCTAATCAATGAAAATGAAAAAAATGAATAATAAACTCAATAAATTCGGTAAATTTATATACAACATTACTATTTTCGAGTAGAATATCACATTTGCAGATTCTAAAGATATATTGACCTTAATTTTTAATATCATTTTTAAAAACTATAAGAGCTTAAATCGATTTTACATTTGTTTCTACTGTCAGGCATATCTACGAAGTGTTGAAAATTTCGACAAAGAAATGAACAGCATGGAATGGGAATAGGGGAAAGAGAAACTATAGATGTATAGAGGGCCTACATATTTCGAACTTATAATTAGCCAAGATTGCATTATTTCCTTAAATTACCTACGCGTAACTTCAACCAATAGTCATAAAAATGAAGACACCTTAAGTAGGGGAGCGATCTCGAAAGTACAAGTGCATACTCTCTCAAACCTGACATAGGAGAGGAGAATATTACAATCTTGAGGCGACGAGATTATGTCTTGACACAATAAGTTAGCATTAACAACATGTATTTGCATTTCATGAAATAGCCTATTAGTTTTCGTTGATCGATCATTTGTTTGCAAATAAATTCCTGCACCAACTAAATGTATATGTCATAATGCCACTCCAAAAGAGCCAAGAAAAAATAAAATAAAAATTCCTGGGTTGTCCCCTTTAAAGGGAAATGTTCATTAGAAATGTTTCAATATTGTAACAGATAAATTGCTCATTACAGGGAGAATTTGCATATAATTCAACTAAATGACTCTCTACATCTCAAAAAACCTACTAAACACATACTGGGACGTTTTTATAAATGATTTGAATTATAAATAGATAGAAATGAGTGATGGAAAAGTGACTAATATTTGTAAATCCCTCGAAAAGTGTGATATTTGTTTATAAATAGAAGACGCTACATGCAGGGCGTGTAAAAGATATTTGAAAGTGAAGAACTAAGGCAACCTACTTTCTCAGTGACATCTTCACATAAAAGATGATCTTTATAATCAAACAGTTGAAAGAGAGAAAAAAACAATTGAAACCACTACAAGTTGAAAGGGAGAGGTGGCATGGAGGAAACAACAGAAGAAAAACCCAAGGAGAAGGAAAGTTGTAAGTGAAGACAGAACGTATCAACAAAGCATGGACAGTTGATATAATTTTCCAATTTTAGTTATCAAAATATTTAGGCAAACTTTTATTTTGCACATTGTCGAGCTCTGGGTGATGTAAGGTACTCAACAATTGGTATTAGAGCAAGACATTAGTATTCTTGACGTGGAAAAACTGTAACACCCAAATTTTCAAGAATTTAAATCGCTACTAAAACTATTTATAAGAAAAAAAATCATAAATTAATGATGTTATGTAGAGAAATTTTCAAAAATCACGTTTATTCTTCTACCTCAATTTGTGTACCGTGGAAAAATATACCATTTGTGTGTTTC
>CAIGRL010237611.1:0-11321 GCA_903798325.1 Fraxinus xanthoxyloides
TTTTGAATTGGAATGAACACAATAGAGTTTTGGATTTGGAATAGATAATATGATAGTGATCACTTCCCAAATAAATCGGTAATTTTTTTTGAACAATACCCCTGTGAACAGTAAAAAAAGAAAAATTTAGTTCGAAATTCAACTACAAAACTGACAAAAGAAACGGAAGTTGATTTGAATACTAAATTAGCCCGAAAACAACATTTGGCTTTTTTTTGAAACTTTCTGGATTAAAAACTCAAAATCTACGACGGACACGAAAAACAAAAATAAAAGACTCAAAAGAAAAGAAAAGATAGAACCTGAATCTGGAGCCCAAACTCTAATACTAAATGACGCGAAATCGGGAATGGGATACGCTTGGAAATCGTGGAATTAATTTGAAAACGTCGGGAAATCCCAAATTCAGGTTGTAGACAGTCGAATCTCGACCCGCAAACTATTGAACCAATCAACCAAATTAAAACGAAATTTGAATGACCTCTTGATTACAAAATCAACGAACCTCGATTTGCGAATACCACAAATGGTGCATAATCCTTTGATAAGTTCTAAAGGTTGAAAGCCACAAATGTAACAATATTTGATAAATTTGGTAGTTTATTCAAGAACCATTAGAGAGAAATTCTCAATTTCATATTCATGTCAAAAATCTTAGTTTTTTTCAGTGAAAGAAATAAACCGATTTATACTAAAACCTAATTAATGATATAATAATCAAAATATCTATATGAAAACCCTAAAATATAGTTAAAATAAAAAATAACTCTAAATTTTACAATAAATATCAAAAGATTGTATTTTAGTCAAACTGGAAACTCTAAAAAATTGACAATTTTTGGCCAACTTGTTCTTGGAATGTTTTGTGCAACCGTAAGCCCAAAAGTACCACGCGCCCACGTAATCTTATGCAGAATTTGTGTCGTTTTCGGAATGTACTCATGGGAGAAAATTCGACAATCGAGTTGAAAGTTATGCCCATTTTAATTCACATTACTCGTGTTCTTTTCAAATATCTTCCAAACATTGAATCCAACTCGTTTCGGATCCCAATTCCTTCACAAAATTTGAACATTGGCTTGTCAACTTCACCCATCTGAACTCCATTGGTTGAACCCTTAACTTGTGTGACCTGATCAAGTGATTGTCTGTCCCAAATCATGTCAATTTGTAAGGAGAATACTTACTTTGCAATAATGTTATACAAGTCATTTTTCACAAATTTAAGGTTTGAAGTCTTATTCACGAGAAAATAGTGGCACTTATCACGCGTGAGTCACTAATACACTTTACTCCATTTTAAACTTGATTAAGTACGTGAGGAAGTTTTTATTGATAATGTTTTACTTGTGAATACATACACGGTTGAGTTCATCGGGTTGTCAATGGCTTAATTTGTTTAATTTAAATATTATTGAAAAAATGTGCTATTTTTCTTTATTTTAAAAAACTCTGTGCTATTTTTGTCAACAGGTTTTTGCCAGCTTATCGCTAAGCTACGCTTGAGTGACAAAAGTAGAAGCTGAGTCGCTCGCTTATCGCTGGACTATAGCTTGAGCGACAGACCGTCTTTTTGAATTTTAACATTCTTTTTCAAGATTATTCAATCAGTTTAATGCAATTATTCATATGTTGAAATACCGCAGTAATATGAGCAATAAATAAATACAAGAACTGATCACGAAGAAATCCAATTGGGTGAAAACTCCAGACACTTTTCAGTCAACAATTCACTATAAACTATTTATAACTTACAGTCTACCGACTAGACCACGACATGTACCATCTGACCTCCTAACTGAAATTTCAGCAGCTTTCTTGGATTTTGTGGTCCTACACTAACTCCCAGTTGTAGTTTCCAAAACTCACCTAGATTGCACTCTCCTACAACAACTCCCAACTTTGTAAAATCGTCTATCTTCTGTAGATTCACGAAGAATACCGCATTCTTCAACGACTGGAACTCTAGTCACTTTCCCTTGATCTTCAGAAATTCTAACACATATGAAGGAAGTATCAATTTGATATTTTGATTTAAGATCTGATGTTTTTTCACCGACTAGAACAACTCGCTAAAAAGAATGAAGGTTGAAATCTCAAAAGATGAATTGAACATGAAAAGTTAAGAGGTTTTTTTAATGATCAACCTTAGCAAATCATGTTCCGTGGCATTTGGATATTTATATGTAGGTTAGGGAATGAATGGGTCGAACAAAAAACCTTTAAAACGAATTAAAAAAAATTCGGATGACATTGTCGCTTGAGCGAGGGTGAGGACAAGTTGTCGCTCAAGTGAAGGTAAAGCGACATGCGAGGGATGGAAGTTCTGTTTTTGACACTCAAGCCAAGCTTTGAATCCGCGTCGTTTTTCTTTCTTTTCCATTCTCAAATCATATACCTAAAATATCACAACATATACTAATTGCACACTACTCATTGACTTTTTGTAATATATCAATTTTAGTCCTTTTTGTTTACAGAATTATCAATTACATTAAATACCTAACATAATTTGAGTCAATAAATTTCTTAAAAAAAATATTTCAAAAATGAAAACTAATAATATATAATTGTTTATGTCTTCAATTTAATTTGTTAAGAAAATTTAAAAGGAGAGGTGGTGATGAGAATTGAACCATAGTCTTTTGAATCCAAAACAAGAACTTCACAATATAAGAAATACCCGTTATTGGTTAAAAATTGGTATAATTTTTATTTATTTATTTCCAAACAAGCACTTCACAATATTTGAAACACCATTTATTGGTCAAAAATTGGTACATTATTTATTTATTTATTATTTGTCAAAATATTAAATGACAGAATGAAAGTGAAACGAATTGAACCACATTCATCTCGAATGGAAAGTGAGCACTCCACCATTTGAGTTACATTGCTTGTCCCATAACATATATGCAATAACGTTTATATATATTTAGCCACTGTTTGATACACATTAAAATTTTCATTTTCATTCTTCTGCTAATTTTCAACAACATATTTTTCAATAAAATAATATTTTCCATCACATCAATAATTTTTCCTTTTTTTTCAACTACACATTCTCTATCAATTTACTATTTCAGAATACATTTTTCCAAAATAATGTCGCTCAAACACACCCTTAATATAAAATCTTTTTTTAATCTTTTTTTCTCAATGGATCCAGAACGGATGGCCGCTCCGGCTGGGTTGCGTGCTAGATCTGCCCCTGCGCATATCATCATTTTTATGGACATACAATGAAAGTATATAAGACCATCCTATCAAGACATTTCTCGTAGTGTGAGAGTCGAGTGCCCAGTTGGAAACGGTGAGAGAAAAATGAATTTTTTTCCCTTTGTTTTTTAATTTTTGTCTTGTAAATTTTGAGATCAATTTTGTCAAAACGAATTTGACGGTAATGTTTAATGGAACAGTAAATAATGACAATGGCTGTTAATTTATAAAATCTTGATGATGAGAATATCAAGATACAAATATAAAGGATCCAATTGCAAAAGAGATAAAGATAGGGTGTCGTGGCTGTAAATTACCCTGTTAGAAAAAGGTTTAGGGTTTGTATATAAAATGAATCCTCCTCTTAATGTTTTATTTTTCGTTCTTCTTCAGCCGACGTAGCTTACAGCCATGGTTCATGTCAGTTTTTACCGCAACTGTAAGCCTCCCCTCTCTCTATGTATTTTAAGTGTGTGTGCGTATGTGGTGGCGGATGTAAGTGTGCAGGTGTGGGTTTGGATGCGGCTGTGTTTTTCTTGAGATTAAGTTCCGTGATCTTCATTGTGACATGAATCAAGCTTGAAATTTGACTCAAACTCAAGTGTCTTTATGCATCATTTATTTTATGTCCCCGGCAATTACATTGGTCTACTATATGTTTTGTTGGTTAATAATTCTGGGGTTTAGTTTTTTAGATCCTGCAATAGTACTCAAATAAAGGAAAAAATTGTCTATCATTTTATTCAACGTTGTTCCAGGTGGATTTGGTCCAGAACCTTGGCAAAAAAGAATAATTTTACAGTCAAATATAGGTTTTGGCTCCAATGTTCTAGTAATAAGAATCTCGATGAGCAATTTTTTAGTTTAAATATGTCATATATTTTTCTCACGGCCAATGCCAAAGAATTGTTTCTCTTTGCCGTGTATTATTTTTATGTATTGAGTATTATCTCTTATCAATTTGCATATACAAATTTAAATATTTGCTTTAAGCAGTGGTAAAGATTGTTATAGAATATTTATTCTGTTTTTGGAACTGGGGCTCGTAACAGATGGGAAGACATTTAAGAAGCCTCGACGTCCATACGAGAAGGAGCGATTGGATGCAGAGCTGAAGCTTGTTGGTGAATATGGTCTGCGGTGCAAGAGAGAGCTGTGGAGGGTGCAGTATGCATTGAGTCGAATTCGTAATGCTGCTAGAAATCTTCTCACCCTAGATGAGAAAGACCCCCGCCGAATCTTTGAGGGTGAAGCACTTCTACGCAGGATGAACAGGTATGGGCTTTTGGACGAGAGCCAGAATAAGCTCGATTATGTCTTGGCGCTTACTGTGGAGAACTTCCTCGAACGCCGCCTCCAAACTCTTGTGTTCAAGGCTGGTATGGCCAAGTCAATTCATCATGCCCGAGTGCTCATCAGGCAGAGGCATATCAGGTATGCTTTCTATTATGGCTCCCTAACTTGTTTCTTTGAATCTTCAGTAGTGTTCTGCTAAATTGATGGAATGCATAGTTTTTGTTTCACATCTTGAATTTCGTTGCATGTGAATGTTAACTCGAATGGTTTTTTTTATGGAGGATTATGAATGTAGATTTTGTTAATATTTTGTTTTTAAATGTGGAATCAACTGATCAATCGCTTCCATTCTTCATGTTTCAGCCTTCACTTTGTTATCCTTTGGGTTAGAAAGCTTTCTTTTCATATTCATTTTGAAAACAATAATTTTTGAATTCTGTGCGCTGAACTTTTAGAAAAGGTACGAGATAATGAAAAATGCATTGAATTGATACCTGATTACTTAATTTAGAAATTGAAGGGCATCTGTGTTGTGTTATTTAGATTTTATTTTATGAGTATGCTGACTTCAGAGACAAATATTGGTTTTAGATATTGAATCATGCTGCTACCGTAAACATAGTGATTCTGTTTTCCCTTTTTCCATAACAATGGTTGTAGATCACTTATTAAAGAAAACTCCTTCAGTATCATAGCTACAGAGGTTTCATAGACCAACATTGAACAATGAGGCATTTTCTTACTATGGTAGAGATATCCTTCGTGTTTATTTGTATTGATTTGGCATGCGTTGACAGGATAAACTTCATTCAATTTGTGTAATCACATCATTACTTGTTTTAACTAGTTTATTTGGCATGTTTCAAGGTCTGTGTTTCACATTTGTTTATACTTCATATCCTATATGTCAGCATTCAAGTATGTCAGCTTTAACCTTTCATTTGGATTAGCGCTAGACTATTCTCTTGACTTCCTTTAACACATTAAATGATATAGGCTTTTTTTTTTTTTTTTAGATAACTCCTTTTATTCCTTTGACAACTCTTAAATGGCAACCATGCTTTGATAGTGCAGGTTGAGATGGATTCCTAATTTTCGTAGGTTACACAATACATCTTTCCTGTGAACCTATCTGACCATGAATTGTAGGATATGTGGATGCATAAACTCTTCACATTTTCCTTTACCTGCGTGTTGTTATTACGTAATATTTAAACCTGAGATGATAGCTGCTGGAGATTGCATGCCATATTTCTGTGATATGTAGAGAACTAGGAGTTGCTAAAAAGTCCTTTATTCCCCCAACCCAACAGAACTGAAGAAAAAGAAATGTCTAGGGAATTGTTTATGACAAGGGGGCCCACTTTTACATTGAGGCAATGCTATATCTCCAGTTATAACTTACCTTTGTTTTGAGCTCCATATTCAAGTTAGAAATTACTGTATTTAATATCCTAAAATTAATGCAGGCAACCAATTCTTAAAATATAAACATGGGGTTTTGTATGTTATTATACCACAGCCTTTCTTTCTGAATACCCTGTTAGGTTTAAATAAAAATCAGATTTTTTTGTAGATTTTGATAAAAATTGATGGAATGTGTGATTCAAAAGTCGTGGGGCCTATAAAATATGGTTAAAATTAATATTAGACTTTGACTTATATTTTAATCTAAGATTTTTAGTTGAACCAAACATGGGTGTGAGAGCAAGTTTATTCAGATCGAAGAAATGGCTGATAAATCTATTTCCCAGTTGCATGAGTTTTTACCTCACTTCTAAGATTTAGAAACTGCACGTTTTCAACTGAATTGTTTGTATGATGATGATGGGTTTTTCATTCGTTCCTGCCAGGGTTGGGAGGCAGGTGGTTAATGTCCCATCCTTCATGGTGAGAGTCGACTCGCAGAAGCACATTGACTTCTCCCTCACTAGTCCTTTTGGAGGTGGTCGACCTGGAAGAGTGAAGCGAAAGAACCAGAAAGCTGCTGCCAAGAAGGCATCTGGTGGTGATGGTGATGAAGAAGACGAGGAATAAACACTTTCAACAATTAGAAAACTGAAGCACCATGTTCCTTGACATGTAGCTTTCATTCTAAAGTGAAACTCTTTAAATTTTGTAATGGTAGCGTATGTTTTGCTTGTGTTTCACTAATGGACTGTTTTCTCTTCTATTTTTGGTTGGGATTATATGAAAGATCAATTTATATAATTTCATTTCATCCACTTTTCATAATTTAGTACTTTCTTATCGTCTTTGTTTGGATTATGTTTCGAAAGCAACTATGTTAAAATGCTTTGATATTTGCAATTTCAACGAAATACAGAGTCAACTTAAACGAAATGTGCATTTTCAGACGACATCTACAAATGAATCCAAAGTATTCCCTCTCGCTGGGCAATTGGAGACCTTGGATGACTAGTTCATCTCTCTGCAACTCAAACATTAATACTCACACATTGAAGTTAAGATTTCAAGTGAGGAAAATGAGGTTTTGTTAAAGAACGAGAATGGTGGGGGAGAAGAAATGAGAGAGGGCATGAATGTGGTCTACATCTCTATATTTTTTAACTTGATTACGGTTCTATTCGTAAAATACTTGTAGTGTGTTTATAAAAAATATGTTTTTATCGGGGTGTATTTATAATGTGGTGTAACAAGCAAAAAATGTGGTGGCAAAAATACTTGTTTCGTTCGTTTACTAATATACTATGATTTAATTTGTCTAGTTATAACCAATGTGAGAATTGAAAATTAAATAACTTAATTTCTTTACTATTTTAAACAATAATTTACTACTAGTTATTGATAATTAAATAAGAGTAAATTAGAAAAGTTTTTAGCAAAACTTGTTCTTTCAATAACATTAAATGAAATTTTATAATTAAATAACGGTAAATTAGAAAAGTTTTTGACAAAACTTGTTTTTTCAATAACATTAAATGACATTTCTTAATCCGTGTGAAGAACAGAACTAGCCTATATTGGGACGAAAAGAGTAATGGTTTGATAAAGGTGATGCATAAAAACATAGAGCAACTACATGAATAAGAATAAAATTTTCAATTTAACAACAAATTCATGAGAAGCAAGATTGTGTGTTCTAACATGCAATCTCTTATCTGAACATGATTTAATACCATATATTACTTTCGTTATTAAATTTGAAAATCATGTCAATCCAACACAATTTAGCTAAATGTAGACTAGTACATGCTTTATTGCCTAAAACTGACCAACATACGATGCCTGCAACTCATATTTGCGACATTCGTGCACTACCATGTAACATTTTGCCAAAAATTGAAAGTCAGTCTTCCGTCCCTTCCATCGGGGGCTGTTCCTGTCTAAGTGTTAGAAATCGCGCACACCCATTGGCAATCCCACACGTGCAACTTGCCCATGAAGTGATGCCATCAAGTAAATTTCGCACTATATGACTTGCATCCTTGTCAGATTCGCATTTCTTGTTCGTCGATGCTAACTCAACACACATCCCGGCCAAGTGCACAAATCACACACGTAACCAGGCAATATCAAGTTATCAACTCACTGCATTGGTAAATGAACCCAACTACCTCACATCTTCACCATGGCATCGACATAAGGCAAAGCACTACTTATGGTGAAGCCATCCCAACAAACAAGGGGCTAACAAAAACAATTTGACGTCCTCGTCGGATAAACCAACGCTCGGCATTTTTTTCTCAGTTCTGCTATAGAATTACCAGTTGCTCCCTATGAATTGACCTTCTATCTTGATGCCTCAATGTTCGTGAGCTAACTAACCTGCCGCCTTCGCCTGCATCAATCAATGAAGGGTAATTCCACTTGTACAAGTCTCCTTGGCATTGGCCAGGATAGACAATGCCAAGGACAAAATTCTCTGTCCTGGTCAATGCCTAGGAGACAAGTGTCTCCCCTGTACATGTAACACGATTCATCAATGAACTCTACCACACACCACCAACACTACTGCAACAAAGCAACTTCCTCTGCCACTTGATCAACTAACCATCATTTGTACACAACACAATCACTCTTAGGTAAGAAAAAATAACTCTGAACTGGGATGAGTCCATTCGGGTCCAACTGCTATTGCGATTTGCTTATTCGTGATTGAACCAAACCAACCCGCAGTCCTCCTTTTTGGGAGTTGTGCAGCTTGGTCCTCAATCCCTAGATTTTGGCAGTTTTGGTCCCTGGACTTCGAATACAAGCAGTGTTTGATCCACAACCAATTTACAATTCGTTTTTTCCATTCTAAACACAATTATCTTTCCGATGGTATATTATTTTTCATATGAAGATCTTTGCAACAAGCTTTATGCACTAATTTCCTCACATGCTCCGCTCATGAATTCATTGTTTTGCTTCTTTTGAGTTTTATTTTTTTGCTTGAGCTTTCTTCCTTTTGCATTAATCATCTTCAAATTGAGGGTTTCTCCAACAAAAATGGTAGGCGCACTAATATGAGTGAAAATTTGTCCAAACAATCAAATATTAAGTAGATTTAAAAATTTAGGTGAGCATATAAAATACATATATCACTATGGTTTTAGAGAATCAATCCTTTAAATTAAGCTCCAATAGACTCTATATTTCAACTTTCTAAAAATAGAAAGTCTCTTATCTCCATTTTTTTTTTCACTTTATAATAATATTTTTTTGGCCCTATTTGGTAGAAATTTTAATCTAAATCATGCCAACAATTAATTTTAGTCATATATTTCATAAGATCTACTACTTTTCAACTACACATTTTACTAACTTTTGTTAAAACTTGATTTTAATCTCGACCAAATAGGGGCTTAATAAGTTACAAAAATAAATATTCCAATTCTTGGATTGCTCAAAAAATATTTGATTGGTCATTGACATTTTTAAATATATATTGAATAAGCTAGTTTGGCGAGGTTTTTTCTTTAGTTTTTTGCTTTTTTTATAGAAGGGTTTTCTTAGGAAGTTATTTTAATTTTTATTTGAAAATTAATTTTTAAAAAAGCTTCATATACTGAAAGTATTTCAAAGAAGTCAAATTAGATCAACTTTCTCTAAAAAAAATAATTTTTTTAATTAAAAGAAGCACTCTCATAAAAATTAGTTAAACGAGTCCAAAAATAACTTTTGAATCTCAAAAACTCCTTTTACTTCTCTAAAGCTACTTTTCACATCTCAAAAACTACGTCAAATGGCCCTTTGTATATTGGAGATCATAGCTAATAGATTGGACATGGATATTCATGTCAATTTTACAATATTTTTGTTATTCGGTAAACATTTGGTGTTAGAATTAGAAATGCCTTGAAATTTGTTTCTCTTTATTTAGAGTTTGCTTGGTAGAACTCAAAAACTAATTAAAATTGAAAATATATCTGTTATTGGATCTCACTCGTCTAATAAAAATTCGATTTTAATTTTTCAATTTTAATTCGATTTTAATCTCTATGGAACAAGCCTAATCTATTACGGACCGCTCCATTAAAAAAAAAAAAAATTAATAATAATACTATGGACCACGATGATATTTTATGTTCGGAAAGTTCTAGAAAGAAAAACATGCACCACTTCCATATTTAAGAATATAGTATATTTTAATTTCAATAATATCTTTAATAATTAATTTAAAAAGCCCTTGAAAACGCCTATTTCAGTGCCAAAGGTTCAAGAAAGAAAAGATGGCATGGTTATCAATATCCATTTTATATCTATTTTTACCAATAATTTCAACAAAAATCAAAATATTTTATCATTCGCAATGTCTAAATGCGGGTTTTAAACTAAATCCCACAATATCTGGTGAAAATCCCACAATAAATCGGCAAGTGTATATTCAAAACCAGTCAATTTACTTCAAAATGTTATCTTCATTTATTTATTTAATTTTTATTATTACTGATTTGATCGTGATTCGTTGGAAATTTTGGTAAACATGCCACAATCAAAACGGGTCAATTCGCATTTTTCAAAAACAAAAATCTTTCTTTATTTAATATTTTAGTTTTCATAGCCACTAGTTCGATACAATTAATGCTTTAATTTTTAGTCATTTATCTTTTTCGGATTAATACTCGAGATACATCTTTTAAATATGTGACAAACACCGTATTGGCTTAATCTAATCATGGAATGATTGGAATGTTCTTATCGAAGAACAATATAAAATAGAAAAGAATAATGAAATGTTATTCTATTTCAAGGAACTCGAGTTTCGAAGATATAGGCAAATCGAGGAATCAACAAGTCTCCAAAATAAACTATAAATTTACAAGTAATTCGTTTCACATTAGTTTCATTTATTGGCACTCTTTGAATAGATATAAAATGTGCAAGATATAATTAGTAAATAAAAAGGCAATGGACTAATTCAACTAAAATTTCAAATATTAATAAAATAAATCTTCTAAAAATTTAAAACATGTTCTTAACATTAAATTAGAGGCTGAAAACGGGTAGAGTAATTCGTGAGCTCGTTTCGACATGACTCGGTCCATAAATGTTCGAGACGGCCATTTTATTTGAATGAATGGGGTTAGCTCGCAGGATAAGACCTACAAGCTGGCTCGCTCATCCATATGGTCGGGTTGAGCTCGTGTGTCCTAGTTAGAGTCGGCCATTATCATCCATGCATGGGCCTACTATTTTGAAGAATTTGTTTAAAAAAAATAAAAAAATCCCACATGAAAACGGTCGAACTTGTAAACCTCATTATTTTAGTAGATACGCCACTTCACTTGTTGCCTACATTCTTTCCCGCTACGAACAGGGCCGGTCCTATGATTTCCGGGACCCGAGGCGAACTCCCA
>CAIGRL010237638.1:0-14813 GCA_903798325.1 Fraxinus xanthoxyloides
TACTGCAAATTTCGTTTTACATAGTTCTCGTTGATTGTTGATTATTTTTCAATCTTGTTCCTTTATCTCGTTGGAAACCCGAACGGTAACGTCTCGTGTCGTTGAGCCCCTCCTACATTCAATCCTTGAAGCGATCTCGATCGTAGATCCACATCAACGTGCTGAGTTTGGCTTGCGTATGCACGAGTGGGACCGACATTTGTTCCATTTCATTTTGCATTATTGTTTGGACATAAAGAATCTGTTTTCTGTTTCATCATTTATAGGTCCAGCTCTGCTTCATGCTATTAGAGTATTATTCGAAAGTTTGGTGTTGCAAGCGTGGCAATAAGTTATACATGCCTAAGTAGTGCCAAAATTTTATTCTTAATTTTATTTCATTTTGAAGCTCCTTTTTATTTAGGTGGTGTTGTATCACATTTTAATGTTCAACTGTATGTATTCAAAAATTTATAATGAAATTATCAATTTTTATGTAATTCCAAAATTTATTCATAAGAAATCAATTTCAATTTTGCCAATTAATTTGCATAAATTGCTATAAAAAAACATACAACAATGTTCAAAAAAATGTTGCAAAAGCGGTTATTAGCAACGTTTAAAAAACGTTACAAAAGTAGTTATTAGTAACGTTCAAAAAACGCTGCAAAAGGTTATTAGCAATTGTTGATGTTGAGAATTATATAGACAAAATTCAAGCCAACTTAGGAGGATAATAGAAACTTGATTGATTGTAAATCAATAGATTACAACTATTTGATACAATGACTATGTCTTCTTGTTAAAGGAGATATTTGAAATATGACAAAGTTAGAGGAGATTGTAATGTTCAGTTTCGTAGCCCCCATTCTTCTTCTCCCTTCCTTTATTGGGAAGATTCTGCACGCACTATTCATTTATCCATCTTATCAGCTACAGTGCCGAGCTGAGAAAATACACACATTGTCACATTGGGATTGGTTAAAGAGCTCGGCCTGTTAGGTCATTTTAAGTTAATCTCATATGTGGTCCCCAATAATTAATGTATTACTTAGAGAAGGAAGCTAAAGTATTTCATTGGTGTGAATAGTAGCGTTGATGTAAGATCTGCCAAATGTCACAATTTTGTGGATAGCTTGTACAATGTGTAAGAAATCTGTAATCATTATGCTTTCTTGAGCCTCGATAAACTACATAACCTAGTTGACCTCACATACTTGAATTCACATTAGCACAAGCTTGATGTACACTTTAAACCGTATTTTGTCAACCTCGGAGGATGGTCACCAACAGTTACCCGCAAGGTCAGTACTTCACCTGGTGACGGGCTGAGCTTAACGATGCTGGACTAATCTTTCTATCTCAAAAATTATAACGACAATTAATGATATGGACAAGTGTCACACCGTGAACGGCTGACGAGCTATCAAGCACTGTTGATTTCTTCATTTGGAAGCTTCATTTGAAACAACGTCTTTCAAAACAACGAAGTCAAGCAATTGATTTTCCCTCCATTTCTTCGTCCTACGGTCCAAATTGCACCTTTCTACATTCTTTCCTTTTTAAATGAATTCCATCCTTTCTTTTCTTCATTTTTACCTTTGTCTCTTCAGACTTTTGCTCTCTTACATATTTTCTTCTCGTCCTTGTTACTTTTTTAGTGAGGTCGGCCACATTTAGGTATTTCCTTTGACTTTCATTTTTCCTACGCTTTGCATTTTTCCTACTTATATGAGTTTGGACGAATCATGGATACAGTCCTGGAGTAACCAACAGGAAGAATCCATACCTTATTTGTCCTCCCCATCATTTAGCTCATCTTCTACTAGCTCGGATTGTCAGGAAGTTCTTACTTTTGTTCCTATTACATCGGTTTACCCTAAACCATTAAATACTTCTAGGAACATGGAACAAAAGTTTGACGTCTTAGCTCAAGATGCCTATGCTGTTGCTTTGAGCGAGATTATTAAGCATATAAACAAAGAAAGGCCAAGCTTTGAAAGTTCCTTCTTGGTGGAAGCATGTAAAGAGGAGCAGAAGGAGTTCGAGTAGCTATCAAAGACGGCAGAGGTCCGAATCTCCCCGGCTGATGAGGATGTTGCTCATGAGTTCGTGCCTCCACAAGATCCCCCAGCTTCATAATTTTATTTTGCTGTATTTAATTTTTTGTTAACTTTCGAAACTCATTTTGTAATTCTCTTTTGTAATTTCGATCTATGAATGAATGTCGTTATCAATCTTATCTTTTGTCTTATGCGAGATTTTATTATTTCCGTAATTCTTAAAAAAATGAAACTATAACTTATTACGTTCATTTAAGCTAAGTATTGCAGCACATGCAATTTTTAACTCAGGCTGCTAACAAGCAAGGTTTAAATAATTTCTTTGCTAGGAAATTCAATAAAGTGTTGCAGCACATGCAGCCTTAACTCGTCCTGCTGATAAACAGGACTTGAGTGATTTCCTTGTAGGAAATTTTACTAAGTGTTGCAGCACATGCAACCTTAACTCGGTCTGCTGATAAGCAGAGCTTGAATGATTTCCTTATAGGAAATTTTACTAAGTGTTGCAGCACATGCAACCTTAGCTCAGCTTACTGATAAGCAGGGCTTGAACGATTTCCTTGTAGGAAATTTACTAAGTATTGCAGCACATGCAATTTTTAACTCAGGCTGCTAACAAGCAAGGTTTAAATAATTTCTTTGCTAGGAAATTCAATTAAGTGTTGCAGCACATGCAGCATTAACTCGTCCTGCTGATAAACAGGACTTGAGTGATTTCCTTGTAGGAAATTTTACTAAGTGTTGCAGCACATGCAACCTTAACGGTCTGCTGATAAGCAGAGCTTGAATGATTTCCTTGTAGGAAATTTTACTAAGTGTTGCAGCACATGCAACCTTAGCTCAGCTGACTGATAAGCAGGGCTTGAACGATTTCCTTGTAGGAAATTTACTAAGTATTGCAGCACATGCAATTTTTAACTCAGGCTGCTAACAAGCAAGGTTTAAATAATTTCTTTGCTAGGAAATTCAATTAAGTGTTGCAGCACATGCAGCATTAACTCGTCCTGCTGATAAACAGGACTTGAGTGATTTCCTTGTAGGAAATTTTACTAAGTGTTGCAGCACATGCAACCTTAACGGTCTGCTGATAAGCAGAGCTTGAATGATTTCCTTGTAGGAAATTTTACTAAGTGTTGCAGCACATGCAACCTTAGCTCAGCTGACTGATAAGCAGGGCTTGAACGATTTCCTTGTAGGAAATTTACTAAGTATTGCAGCACATGCAACCTTAGCTCGGTCTACTGATAAATAGGGCTCGAATGATTTCATTATAGGAAATTTTACTAAGTGTTGGAGCATATACAACCTTAGCACAGCCTACTGATAAACAGGGCTTGAATTAATGCTTTTGAAATTTTTTCCATTTTTCAAAACACACGTTTTATTATAGATAATTTATGCGTGATACAAGGTACATTTACTATTTTATTGATAATATTTCTTAAGATGGTCCACATTCCATAGGTGCAGTAGGGGTTTACCCTCCATATCTTCCAGTTCATAGGTCCCCTTACGTAGTATCTTGGTTACTTTGTAAGGGCCTTCCCAGTTTGGTCCTAAAGATCTGGAGTTCGGTTCTCTTGTAGCCAGAAAGCATTTCCTTAACACCAAGTTACTGACCTTGAACTCATGCTTCCTAACCTTCTGATTATAGTATCTTGTGTTGCATTGCTTATATACAGCGTTCCTGATTTCAACCTCACTCCTTTTTTCTTCTATTAAATCCAGTTCCCCTTATAGTGCCTTCTCATTTTCTCCCTCTTGGTATATCATCGTCCGAATGGAAGGAATTCCCATCTTAAGGGGAATAACCGCATCTACCTCAAAGGGTAAAGAGAAAGGGATTTCTTTGGTACTATTTCTATACGTGGTGCGGTAAGACCATAGTACGCTAGGGAGTTCCTCAGCCCATCCTTCCTTAAGAGCCGAGTTTGGCTTTCAGCGTATGCTTGATGATCTTATTGATTGCTTCAACTTGACCATTAGCTTGATGGTGGTTTAGCGTAGAGAAGTGCTTCCATATGCCGAACTCTTTGTAGAAATTAGCAAAGGAAGATTGTCAAACTATTTCCCATTGTCAGTCACAATGGAGTGTGGTATTCCAAACCTGCATATGATGGATTTCCATATGAAGTCAGTAGTCCTTTGCTCAGTTATCTTGGCCAGGGGCTCGACTTCCATACATTTAGTGAAGTAGTCCACTGCTACAATTGTAAACTTCGTCCCTCCTTTTTCGGTAGCCATTACATAGTTTAACCCCCAATTGGAAAAGGGCCAAGGAGCCATTACATAGTTTAACTACCTTGGTGGAAGCTTGATGTTAGTAGCAAATCTGTGACATTTATCATACTTCCTGGCAAATTCTAGTACATCATTCTTCATGGTAGGCCCAAAGTATCCTTGTCGTATTATTTTATAAACCAACGATTGCCCACCAACGTGATTTCTACACACTCCTTCATGTACTTCATGCAAAGCATAAAGCGCCTTTTCCTCGTTTAAGCACCTCAATAAAGGCATAAAATACCCTCGCTTATGAAGGACATTATCGATCAACGTGTACCTTGCCGACCTCATTCGAAGTTTTCTTGCTTCGACGGGTTTTGGACATGAACCTGCCTTCAAGTATAACCTGATATCATCCATCCATGTTGGCTTTGAATCAATTGCCATAGACACGGTTTCTAGCTCTTCGATGGATGGATGACAAATTCTCGTCAATGAAATGCTGTCAAATTCTTCTATCCTTTTACTTGTTGCCAATCGAGCTATGGCGTCGGCATGGTCATTTAGAGTTCACGGCATTTGTTTGACTAGCACAATTTTAAAATTCTTGAACTCTCGTTTGATGACCTGAAGATAGTTGTTCATCATTTCTTCCTTAGTTTGATAAACTTCATTGACCTTATTGACCCCCAAATTGTGAGTCACTGTAAACTATCAGGTGAACAACCCTCATATCTTTCTCCATCCTTATACCTGCTATGAGTGCTTCATATTCAGCTTCATTATTCAAGGCCTTGAAATCAAATATCAATGCTTCATAATAACTGGTTGTTAGGGCTGATCAAGATAATTTCAGTTCTCGATCGAGTTTTAGTAGAGGAGTCATCCACGAAGAGTTCCCATGCAAATTGTGAGGAACTTCTTCTGTTGGAACTGAGCTGAACTCTGTAACGAAGTCGACCAGGGCTTGTCCTTTCATGGAGGTGTGATATTTGTACTTTATCTCAAATTGACCAAGCTCTACTACCCACTTAGCCATCCGACCTGAAGTATCAGGTTTTTACAAAACCTACCTTAACGGATAGTTGGTTAAGATTTCAATCGGATGTTCCAAAAAATAGGGTCTTAGTTTTCTCGACCCTATCACCACATCATAAGCCAATTGTTCTAAGGGGGAATAACGGAGCTCAACTTCATGTAGGGCCTTTGCTTACGTAATAAATATGATGTTGTATCCCTTCTTCTTTCCTAGTCAAAACAGCAATGGCGGCATGTTCAGATATCGCCAGGTATAATATCAGCACCTCTCCTGCCTCTCTTCTACCTTTGGTTTTGATAACATTAGGGGTTGTGCTAGTTGTAGTTTTAACTCATCAAAGGCATGTTGGCATTTAGGAGTGAATTAAAACTTCTTTTCCCCTCGCAAGATATCGAAGAAGGGTTTACATTTATCGGTCAACTTTGATATGAAACGAGTAAGGGCGGCTACTCGCCCAGTTAAGCTCTGTACCTATTTAGGCTTTGTTAGGGAGCGCATCTCAATGATGGCCCATATCGTTTCTAAATTTGTTTCAATTCTCCTCCAATTTATCTAATATCCCAGAAACTTTCCTGAACTCACACTAAAAGCGCATTTGGGCAGGTTCAGTTTCATCCCATATTTTCTCAGAACGTCAAACATTTCAACGAGTTGTAGTCGATGATTTTTAGCATCTATACTTTTTACTAACATATCATCAACGTATACTTCCATGGTTTTACCAATTTGCTTAGCAAACATGGTATTGACTAAGCGTTGATAGGTGGCCCCAGCATTCTTGAGATCTAAAGGCATCATTTTGTAATAGTAGAGCCTTCGATCGGTTATGAAAGCAGTATGTTCCTGATCAGGTTCGTACGTGGGGATTTGATTATATCCTGAATATGCATCCATGAAGCTAAGCAACTCGTGTCCTGCTGTTGCATCCACCATTTGGTCTATCCTTGGTAACGAGAAGCTATCCTTGGGATATGCTTTATTTAAGTCGGTGAAATCTATTCACATCCTCCAATTTCATTACTTTTCTTTACCAAAACCGGATTAGCAATCCATTTTGGATATTTTGCTTCACGAATATGCATCCATGAAGCTAAGAAACTCGTGTATTGACATAAAACATATTAGGGGAGCTCCATGTATCAACTAAGACTTTGAGCACGACAATTCCTGCTATTGGTATTGAGATAGTCATGATCATAAGATAGGGACATGGATCCACGTCCCTTTCTTCGAATAAAAGTTGATCGTCAACAACACTTCAACGGTATTTCTCAGAGATACCAAACTTAGTAAGGTCAACAATATGTCTTTTTGACTTGTTCTTCCCTGCTTGCTCGTTCCATTTCAACATTTGAATCCAGGGGCTCGGTAAATCAATATTGCAAGCCCTAATCTCAGCCCGACTTTCGCGTACAATACCTGGTCCATTTGGAGTAGGGAACTTCATACAGTAATGATATATCGAGGTGGCAGCTTTCAACTCGTGCAATATGGGCTTCCCTAATATGACATTATAGTTTGAAGGAAGATCCACTATGATAAAGTCTGCTAAAATCCTCATTTGGAAAGGGAGATTGCCTTATTCCACACTTAAAAACAATTTGTCATCGAGCTTTTATAGGATCTCCGAAAAACCCTTGTAACCTCCTAGAATACAGTTGGAGGCAGCGCTCTTGAATTCCCATCTGTTCTAACGTTCGGGAGTACAACGTATTGACCGAACTCCCATTATCTACTAGAGTCCGATGTACTTGTACCCCTGCGATAGTCATAGCTATAACCAATGCTCACTTTGGTCATGTAAAATCTCGTATGAATCTTCTTCTGAAAATCCAAACCACTCCGAGTGTGGTGCTAGGTTAATCGCGGGTTCTGACATCTTCACATTGTGATTTTGTGATATATGGGCATTGCGTGCCTGTCTATGTTCTGCCGTTTGGATCCTTTGAGGCACTGATTGCCGTCTATCAGAGTCCTGATCTTAACTCGAGGAAGAGGATCCCAAACTTGTAGACCAAGCTGAGCTCATTGATTCGTTCTTTGCTGATTTAGCTATCGATTGTCAATTTGATTTACTTCTCTGGGTTTAGCTATGAACTCTTGCAGGTGACCTCGATGAATTAAGGATTCCACTTCTTCTTTCAGATTTATCCAATTATCAGTATTATGCCCTGGCATTCTATGGTATCTATAGTACTTTCCTTGATTTTTTCCTAAGAATTCCTTTTTCTAGGGTAGGGGTCTATGGAATGTTTTTTTCTTCTCTGCTTGTAAGAAAACTTCTTCCAACGTGGCATTAAGCGGGTGGTATTTGTGGAATCTTTATGGGTATGGTTTAGAACGGCCCGATCCCTACTATGTTTTCTTCTTTCACAACCAAAATCCTTATCGACGTGTTTCTCTTTCAATTGTTGTGAAGATTGTGGATTTGGTTTGAGTTCTTCCTGATCTGAGGTGGCTTCCTCGGTATGATATGTTTTTCAACTCGGCTTAAGAACTTATGGTACTTCTGAGGTCCACCCTCATGTACGGACCATCAAAACCTCATCTTTGGCCTTAATCCGGAATGGACTGTGATAAGCGTGGCATTATCAGCAATCTTCTCAACCTCCAGAGATTGCTCGTTGAATCTACTAAGATAACTTTTAAGTGATTCAGTTTTCCCCTGTTTAATACTTACCAACCACTCTTTGGGTATGGTCCTTGCTATCGAACCTATAAATTGGGCAAGAAATTCCGTGGTGAGGTCATTTCAGCTTTTTATGGATCATTGATGTAGCCTTCTAAATCATCTTTGGGCCTTATCTCCCACGGTCAATGGAAAAGCAAGACACATTATGGCATCCCCTGCTCCCTGAAGTTCCATCGAGGAGTGTATTTGTCCAGATGGCCGAAGGGGTTCCTTTCCCCTTCATACACTGTTAGTTATGGCATTTTTAAATTTTTCGGTAGAGTTTCAGCAAGGATATCCTCAATAAAGGGAGAATGTCATTTCATGAGATATTCCTCTGCATTTCCTTTGTCCTTAGCTTTCGGTCGACAATATGCTTCTTCAAGGCGCTCAATTCAGGCTCTTGTCGTTCTGTTGAGCGTTTGATATGGGGTTCCTCATGTCTTCTTGTAGGTGTTAGAGAATGTTGAGAACCCAATATATCAAACACGCTTTTAGTTCTCCTAGCGGTTGGCTTTGCAGTTGTAGGAGAACTTTTGATTTCTTCAGTTTGGCTTTTGGAGGATTCTCCTCCTGGGAACTGAAGAGTCTTCCTGATTGGAGGTCGTCTGATTCTTTCCCTATGGGGAGATTCCACCAAAGTATCTTGTGGCGGAACATGAACTTGGTTTTGTTCCAACCTGCTGACAACATTTGTCAGTTTTTAGATAGGTTCCCTCATTGCGGTCATTTGAGGATCGATTGTATCATTTTGACCTCGTCTTCTCCCAGCATTTTGTGGGTGGCTGGTTTCTCAAAGACGTGGATGTGGGATTGATTTTCAGATGCTGAGGAATCATCCATAATGATATTTCTTTGTAGATTTTATAGAGAGATATGACTGTTTTTCAAGTTGGAGGTCCTTCTTATAGCGTCAAACTGTTGACGTTGAAAATTATATCGACAAAATTCAAGCCAACTTAGGAGGATAATAGAAACTTGATTGATTGTAAATCAAAAGATTACGAATATTTGATAAATGACTCTGTCCTCCTATTAAAGGAGATATTTGAAATATGACAAGGTAGAGGAAATTGTAATGTTCAGTTTCATTGCCCCCATTCATCTTCTTCTCCATAGGGAAGATTCTGCAGCACCATTCATTTATCCATCTTGTCAACTACAATGCCGAGCTGAGAAAGTACACTTATTGTCACGTTGTGACTGGTTAAAGAGCTTTGCCTATCAAGTCATTATGAGTTAATCTCATATGTGATCCCCAATAATTAATGCATTACTTAGGGATGGTAGCTAAAATATTTCGTTGGTATGAATAATGTGCGCAAATGTAAGATTTACCAATTGTCACAATTTTGTGGATAGTTTGTACAATGTGTAAGAAATTTGTAATCATTATACTTAAGTCTCGATAAACTATATAACCGAGCTGATCTCACATACCCGAACTCACATTAGCACAGGCTTGCTGTACACTTTAAACCGTGCTTTGTCGCTCTCAGAGGTTGGTCACCAACAACAATGTTTAAAAAACATTGTCGTCCTTCTACTCTACGGCAACATTGAGTTTGCAACATACGTCCAAACGTTGCAATAGGTTTTCGACAACGTTTTTTAAACGTTGCAAATTGTTATTTTTGTTGTAGTGGAAATTTAATGAAAATAGTATATCACAATTACAAAACGAAAATGCTTATCCCAACTAGAAATAACAGCACACAGCAACTTGTATTATCACGTGGGCCATTGATGGTAAAATTAGACTCAAACGAATTTATCACGTTGGATTTGAGGCGTGTTCTATATATTAAGATTTGGGGTTTTAAAGTTAACCTTAAGATGAATACTCCAATGCTTTATACTTTATACGTAGGTTATTTATTTTATAATATTTCAACGTGAGACTTATCGCTTAACATGCTTTTACAAAATATTAACTCGTTTGAGCAAATCAATCTCAAAATCTCATGTACTTATTTTTAGTCTTAATCAAATAAAATTGCTATTTTGAGTTTAATAGGCTTTGATGCTTGAAACTTAATATTTCATTTTAAAATGCCAATTTTGTTAACAAAAGTAGTTCTAGACCTTATATGCATTTATTTTATAATCTTTTGATGTGTGATTATCCCTTACCACTCTATACATTGGAGTTCGACTGGTTTTACTCAGCTCCTAACATCGTTAGGTGCAAAACACGTTTAGATCATAATCGTTGGATTTATCAAACAGAAAATGCTTAATTAATTAAAGCGAAATGAGACGGAAAAATACATCTTAATGTAATGATTTACGCACTTATGGTTGAACACAAAGTTTAAACGCAACTAGTAAATCACAATTACAAGACAAAAATCCTAATCCCAAATACAAAATAACAATACGTAACGACTTTACAAGTTTTTGTTGACAATCGAATCAATTATCGATCAAAGATGGGATAATTCCATCTTATTGGTTAGTAGAGGAGCATCTCGAGTTCCAGTACTTCTGAATTTCCTCTGCAGTTCTTCCGGGAATTCTTCCAGCAATCAATGACCACCTAAATCAATAACAATTCCCTATTTATTCTAAATTTATCGGAGAAAATTCGTAAAGAAAAAGAAGTAGAAATTAATACATCACAAGAGGAGGAAAAATAAAAATGAAATGAAATCACCTTTCTCCAACCAATTTATACATCCTAGTAATTAGGGTTTCCTCATCTTCAGTAATATCTGGCTTTAGATTTTGACAGGTAATTTCAGCAGCTACCTCTTCGTGTAGGAATCAATCGATTCAGTTCAAGATCAAATAATTAATAACACGTGAGACAAACATATAATTCATATGTATTGAACAAAAAATAGGACGATAATTAAAATAAAAAAAAAAGTTGCATGACTCGAATCTACATCTATTTCAAAATTCTACATGTACTGCTACAAGAAATAGAGCTAAAATCTGAATAAATGCTTACCTCTAGAGTCCACAGAGGTATCAATTTTATCAGAAGAGGTAGAGTTATCCAAATCAGTCATTAGGGTTCTTAAAAAGATCAAGATGTGCTAAAGTATTATAAAAGTCGGGGGTCGGTAATTTTTTTTTTTTTTTTTAAATTTTGGAAACAAGTGTGGGATGGAATCATAGGTCTCTCTATATAAAGTAGAATTAGAAGGAAAGGTAGCTAAGGGTGGATTCAAGGAAACAAAGGGGATGTTGAATTGCTAGTTTTAGAAGGAGAATGGGTAGTTGACAGAGAAATAGTTAACAGATCAAGAAGGGTAGTTGACATGAGAGATAAGGTCCAAATTTGATAGGTAGTTGAACTTTAAAAAAATTATTTCTTTCAGGTTTCTCAAGAAGGGGAATTTTCAAGTATGGGTACTCATACATAGTAGTACGTGTAAATACGGGGAATAAATATGCAACACAATCTAACTTAACAATACATTATATTTAGTCGTTCGATGCTGATTAATATTAATTGATTTCTTACAATTGACCCTATTAAGCTTCAAGTTTTCTCTTTTAAGTGCTTCTATATTATTTTAAATATTAGATACATGAAAAAAAATACATATTAAAATAAAAAGATAAATTTTCACTTTCCACGGCTGCAACAAATAATTATGGATAATCCGTTAAATAATCTCCAATTCTCACCAATTAAATATTTTTGAAAGTCGTTTATAAGTAATCTTTCTATTTTCTAAGATTAGTGAAATATGATCTAGTTAGTATGAATAACAATGGAAGAGCGCGATGAATTTGAATGATAGATAGATGACATGATTTTGGACTTATTTGAGCCTGCGAATGTAGTGACTTTAAACATGTGAATTATTGTGCATTTTTAGGAAGAAATAGGTGTTTGGTTGGTTGAGTTCGAATTTAGGAAAGAAAGACATTTTTATTTGTATCTTATGTCAGAATTCAAATCCTGCTGTATGTTCTTTCCATTAAAATAGCATTGTTTATTTCCACCATATTTATTCATTATTGCATTTATATTCTTAACTTTTTTTTTCTTTATCACATTCTTATTCTTATCATTTCATTAACAAATTTTTTTGTCCTTAATCATGATTTTCGTTCAAAAATATTGTTAACATACTGTTGACTCAAAAAATGAACTCAATAGATGTCGAGTCCAATCATACATACGTAAGCTAAATCCAACACGTTGATGTTGATCAACGGTCAGGATCGCTCCAAGTTTTGAACGTGGGAGAAGCACAACGACACGAGACGTTTCCGTTCGAGTTCCGACGAAATTTATGAAACAATATTGTATAATAATCTATCGATGAAAACAAAATTTGTAGTTGTAATATCATAACAAGAGAGTAAAATATATTGTTTTGAGTGTTTAAAGTTTCATTAGTCCTCAATTGTTACATGGTAATGGTTTTATAGTGTTACAAATGAAATGGTGGCCCTTGGATCAAATCACACGTGGCTTCATCTCCTCGGCCACGACATCAAATCTCAGTCACCAAGTTGACTTTCTAGCCTTAAAAAACATTAAATGTTCTTACAATGACAAGACAAGGCACATGCATATTTTTTAGAAAGATCATATCAATCATTCAAATAAGATTTTCATCATGAGCAAATTTTTGCACGTGGGTCGTTACTGGTTACTGAAGAGCCTCAGATCCGTGGTGGTGCCTCAGATAATGTTTGGGCCTCGATCAAGCACATGGCCTCAAATCATGGGCCTTGAAATCATAATAAAAGGGCCTCCTGATTTGTTTGGATCTGGTCCCACAGCTTTGTTGTGATGCCACGTGATAGTTCCTAGTTACAAGTCATAACACGTACTTTAAAATAATGACCAAATATTTAATCGCATTTTTGCATTATTATTATTTTACATATTTGAACATATAATGAGCAAATAATAATTTTTACTCTATCTTAAAAAGATTGAAGAGAAACTATAATCGGAAACAATTTAGGTTAATTTGGGAATACGAATACAATGAAAAAAAAATGTTTGAGACATAAATTTGATCATGTGTAAAAGATATGAGCCTTTCTTAGAATTAATATGTAGTCTAGTTATTAAAAACTCTAGTTTGAACATATTTAGCCATTTAAAAAACCCCCCACACAAATTATCTTATAAATCATTAGTATTAGGGACAACTGCAGCCATAGTTTCAGACATTTCATTTCGTCATAGATTTTACTCGAACTCCTAGTTTGTGCCACCCATAGTCACAAACTTTTGAAATAGTCGTACCTGAAGGATAAATGGATGATAATTGAAATAATGCCTTTGTTAGTTGGATAAAAACTCATTAATCGTTTGGACCTAATCATAACACCTACCAATCAAATATTGATGTATCACTATAATTTTAAAGTGTAAGAACTTTAGTGGGACACATCTTATATGTTATTCTAGTCGATTAATGGTATTTGTATAAGTTGTGAATAATTCATGTGAAGTGACATTAAATGATAAGGTTAATAAAGTGGTGTAAGAACTTTAGTGGGACACATCTTATATGTTATTCTAGTTGAGTAATGTTATTTGTATAAGTTATGAATAGTCTTCATATGAGGTGACATTAAATAACAAGGTTAATAAAGTGCGCCTCATATCTATAAATTTAATTGGCCTTATCATTTCACCCTTAGTCACCTGCCACATTAAATGTGGGTGGTCCCTAGTTTATACGTATATCATTATTCCGTTCTTAAAGTTGAATTGTTTTTCGTAAAAGTTTTGACACTTTAAAATTATAGTAATATGTTAAATTTTGATTCGTGAGGCTATTGACATAACCGTGAGATAGAGATTGTAGATTGGACTTACCATGCAGCGGGCACAAAAATTAGGAAAAGAATGATAGTTTTCCAAGACCCCGTTTAGTGAGGATTAAAATAAGATTTTTAGTAGCTTTTGATAAAAGTTGATGAAATGTGTGGTTGTAAAGTTATAGGTTCTATAAAATATATGATTAAAATTCATTATTGATTTTGACTTAGATTAAAATTTTAATTTTAATTTTTACTAAACAAGGGGCCTAATGCCAGTTCAAATTATCCCAGATAATTGGATTTATTAATCTCCAGGTTTTAAAACAATATAAAAAATTTGGGAAGATTGCAGTCGTGAGGATTTGGTCATCAAATAGTATGTTAGTAACATTTCAAACATTCATGGATTCAATTGGATATCGAGCATTTGACCATTAAATATTCGTCGATTCACTTGCAATAATGAATAATGTGTCATATTATTATACACCTCAATTTTATGCAAAATATTAATTGCTATAATGTTGATTTTATCCCCTCTTTCATTATAAACTCTTGCCTTAAGTAATAAGCTTGTGTTACTTAATTGCTGGAAAAATGGTAGAGGTTTTTGTGTAGAATAATGTTATTCATAGTCAGTAATCATTATTATATGACAGCTTGTTATTTGAGGTATTAATTTCTTATAATTATGTTGACAACTACTTCAATAGGTAGTTCTATGAATAGGATTAAGACATCTTAAACGTTTCTGTAATGCAATGAATATTGAATAAAAAGTGTATATTTCAAGAATTTGAAATTAATTCCATAATTTCTTTGATCTTGTTAACAAGCATGTTGATCACATGTTATCTTCCTTCGATTTCTCAGTTGTGTTCGTGAAATTTTGCAAGTGTATGGATCGTGACAATTAATAAAGTAGATTTTTTAAAATTCGAAAATCGTCCCACAGAGACTATTATCTGCTATAAAATTTTAAATTAATCTAATTTCAATTTAAATTAAAATGGTAACTAATAATCAAATCAAATTTTATTTTCTAAGCGAAATTCTAATAAACAAAATAACGAACTATTTAATA
>CAIGRL010237661.1:0-15180 GCA_903798325.1 Fraxinus xanthoxyloides
ATTTTAAGGGCGATTTCGTCTTTTTGACCTTGGAAGGCTATTGTGGTGAATGATGAAAAAAAAGGGCAAAGTCAAAAATTGATTGTTTGACAAGGGCATTTTAAAAAGTACCCCGAGAAGAAATAGAATTTTGAATATGTGGTGAAAATTGTTTATTGTAAATAAACAATATTTGAGAAAATAGATGACAAACAGGGATAAATTTTGAAATAAAGTTGTTGAGATTTGTAGTTGAAAAGTTGTGTGTGGTTAAAATTAATTATTGATTTTGATTTGAATTGAACTTTTATTTTTATTTTTTACTAAACAGAGGCTTACAAAATACAATTTTCTTTTTAACCTCCTGTTTGTTACACATTAAAATTTTCATTCTCATTTTTCTACTCATTTTCAATCACAAATTTTTCAATAAAATAATATTTTTCGTCACATCAATAATTTTTCATTCTTTTTCAGTCACACATTCTCCATCAATCTAATATTACATAATGCATTCTTTCAAAATAATATGACTCAAACATCCACTAACTATGCATTCTTTAATAAAATAATATTAAAAACAAATTCACAACATTTCATTATTTTTTTAACTACACATTTTTTATCAATCAACTATTCTAAAATGGATACTCGAGAGAAAACGGGGCTCAACACGCCATCATTTTTAATCACGCATTCTTTCAGTAAAGTAATTATATTCCTAAACTCGAATTTTTCCTACTTTTTAACTACTTATTCTCTAAAAAATCACTATTACAAAATCTATTTTCGTACAAAAATGGAGTTTAAACACACCCTAAATCACAAATTTCATTATTTTTTTAATCAAAATTTACTAACCATTTAATATTAATTTACACTAAACATAGACAACATTAGATATTTGACTAGCATTGGTTAAAAGGTAAATCTCAAAAAGCTCATGTTTGACTTCCTTTAGAGCTCGTTTGGTACCGATTAAAATCAAATTAAAATTGAAAATATAGTCGTTATTGGATTTCGCCCGTCTAATAAAAGTCAACGGTAACGACTAGTTTTTCAATTTTAATCCGATTTTAATCTCTATCAAATAGGGCTCTTAATTTATTTTTATTTTTGCTATACAATCATTTTCAATTACATTCATATAATAAAATATTCACACATAAACACACATTTTTCTCCCACTTTTTAACCACTCATTTTCCAAAAAATACTAATCATAAAAATGTTTTTTTAACTTTTAGGAATGTCGAACGGGGCCTAAATATATTTAATAGGCTCAAGTGAAAAGTTTTATCATCTGTTTATGAAAATTAAAATTAAAATTTTAAGCGCTAAATCAAAGTTAACAATTAATTTTAATCATATATTTAATGGAACATACGACTTTTCAGCAACACGTTTTTTCAAATTTTATCAAAATTCTCTAAAAAAACTAATTTTAATTTCCACTAAACAAGGGCTAAGCCCCTGTTTGAGAGGCATTATCTCCTCATTTTTAGAAAAATTTTGTCTGTTAAAGGAGGACAAATCAGGGCCCACATCTCATAAAATCAGTCAAAAATTGTAGACAGATGAATTGCAACTGTATGAATCTTTCTAAAAATGAAAAATAAAATGCCTCCCAAATGGGTCTAAAGTATAGTTATTTTTTCTTTGTTGTGTTTGTAGAGTAATCATGCATTTTTTATATGGGGTCGAGATATGGAAGGCATGTATCTCGATCGAGAAGGTTTATAATATCATAAGCAAAAAGGGGAAGACAACAATGGTTGTTTCTTAAACGTCAAATTCGAATATTCGATACCTGTCTTTATTGTTTCTTTTGATTCGACTAACTACATCGATGGTGTTTGGTGTAGATTAAAATCAGGTTTTAAGTAGATTGTGATAGAAGTTTTTAAAATGTATGTTTGAAAAGATGTGAGACTTATGAAAGATATGATTGATTTTGATTGTTTGATTTTGATTTAAATTAAAATCAAATTTTAATTCGGTCCAAACGCCCCGAATCAACTTAACTAGCAACAAAAGCATAATCTTGCGGAATAAAATAAAAGTCCAAGTGCAGTTGCTCTAGCCACTTTGTCAATATATATTTATTTATTGTTACTTCACGCGATCGCAGTTTGACATCGATTAAAATCTAAATTTAAATTTAAATTTAAATTTAAGTCAATAATTAATTATAAATACCCATATTATAATTATAGATCCCACAACTTTTCAACTACATATTTTATTAACTTCCATCAAAATTTACTAAAAATTTGATTTTAATTCTCATCAATCAAATAGTCACGATGTGTCTATTTTATCTTTGTTAGAATTTAGGGATTTACCCTTCACAAAAGCTCCTTTACTTGCTCAATATAATGTTGTTTCATTTTGATATGCGAAGGGGAACTTCTATACACTTTAAATTTAGCCATCAATTTTTGTTTTTCACTTTAGTATAGACGCTTGATTTAATCCACATACGACGTATAGTTAAAAATCATATTTTTTTTAACATTTTAATAAAAAAAATAATGATAAACATGATTGAAAATTTACGAATTTTATAGAACATGTAATTAAAATATATTTTTGACTTTGGCTTAAATTTTTTTTTTTTTTTTGAACAACCATAAAAATCTCCCAATGACAGGTTTCACATGGTAATATCTTACGTAACTTACGTTTGCCTAAATCATTGGCTGTTTACCAGTGACAATATTTTATTCATGCTGTTTGTCAACTGTTATAAAGTTTAACTATAACCTACAGTCATTAAGATATAGACACGTGCATTACCTACTGTATCAATTTCATGTGTCCTTAGTTCTATAGATATTTTATACTAACACTATGTTTGATATCCATTTTTTCAAAATACATCTTTCATTTTTTTTATTTTCAATCACACATTTTTCAATAAAATAATATTACACGTAAATTTAAAAAAATTTCTTATTTTTTAAACTTATATTTTTTTTTTATCAAAATACTATTTAAAATGCATTATTGAAATAAAAATATGGTTCAAACATGGTGCAATTTTATTACCGTCAAAAAATGACTTTTTAATATATGACAATGGTTTCTTGACGTGAGAAAACAGGTCATTCTCTTTGTGTTTCAATTTTTAGTTTTGTATTTTGAGTGTCAATTTCGATATTATTGAAGACGCGTTCTTTTTCTCATTTTGTAAAATTATTTCTCAAAACACTTACTCTAAAACGCGTTTACATTGTTTTTAATTTTTCCCATTCTCTATCAAGTCGGAAACGCCCCCTCTAGAGCCACCGTCTTCTACCTCACAAACCAACCACCAACCACCACACAGACCACTAGATCCTAACATCATTCGAACCCTCTGACCTTCATCTACAACGTCCATAGAATATTTGGCCAAAAATCAGCTGAAATCAGCCAAAACAACCGTGCTGCCACTCACTATTTCAACCTATAAACACCGCCATCGACCACCTTTCCAATCGCGGATCACCACCAATCCACTCCTTTCCACAAGGAGCATCCAATACTTCTATGGGTCACATTCAATTATCTCCATAATAGGCTAATCTTATGGAAGCCACCTTCAATTATCTCTAGAATCAGTTGATTATATGGAAACCGTCGGTGAGTTTTGAAGCCATGGCTGGAGTTGTCTGAGGGTGGGCAATCGATAGATGGTGGTGCGCGACCTTGGGTGTTGTCAGATGTTGAGATTCCAACAAAAGTATTTTGTGCCAAATCAATTTTTGTGGATTTTTTGATCAATTTTGATACATGATTGGATTGTTGTTTGTGTGGTAATTGAAGAGGGATTGAGAGCTTCACAATGGTATATTAATCCGGCTGTTTTGGAGGAGGTTGGCCGGAGTTTAGAGGGTTGGAAAGTGGTGGTGGAGTGTGGCTTGGCAGGGAGACGTTTTGGCTGTTTCCCGTGTTTTCCATTGGCGGAACATTTTGTGAAGAAAACACTTCACAATTTTTTTATTTTTTTTGTGTTTTCGAAAATCCGTTTTTGAAAATGAGAAAGAGAAAGCGTTTTCAACGCTTTGAAAAATTGAAAATAGAAATGGCTTGAAAACGACAAATAGAACTGCCCCTAAATAAACCCGCATTAAATTAAACTTGCTTAGGAAGTTTGACCATAACTATTAAAGGTTTCGTGTGATAGATTTTAGCTCGGATGAATACAAGCATTGAACAATAACATAGAGAAAAGAGACACATTTTCATAATAAAATATGAGCACGTAAATCTAAAATCTTTCCATTTTTTAACCACACATTTTTCAAGAAATTACTATTTTAAAACTCATTTGGATGGTTGTCAAAACATGGGCTAAGACGGAGAAATTTTAAAACAAGAAGATGACATTTTTGTCATTTATTCCCATGAAAATGAAAACCAAACCTTATCCATTCTTATGAAGTTTCTATTTGATTCAATTAAAAAATGAGATTAAAATTTAATTTAAAGGGCGCGTTCGATATAGCTCAAAATCCAATTAAAATTGAAAATATAGCCGTTATTGAGTTCCACTCGTCTAATAAAAGTCAACAATAACGGCTGATTTTTCAATTTTAATCTCTGCCGAACACGCTCAAAGTCAACAATTAATTTTAATCATATATTTTATGAAATTCACGATTTTTCAATTACTTATTTAATCATTTTTTTTAATGAAAAATTACTTAAAATCCGATTTCAATTTTCCATCGAAATCAAACAGGGCGAGCAATGTATAAAATGACATTCATAATTGGATTTTTGCTTCAATCCGAGCCCATTGGACCAAGACTGAAGCCCAACCTATTTCACTCCTGGACAGCTCTTCTGGCCCATAATCAACCTGTTTAGGTTTTAGCCTTTCACAAATCTCCCAACTCCCGCCATTTTCCGCATCTCCCGCCCAATTTCATCACTCTCATACACACACCCAGAGCGAACAGCGATACTGCAGATACAGAACAAGAAAGGGAAGATCAAGAGAATAAACTATTTTTTCCGTTGTTCATTTCTCATTTCAATTTAGGAGAAATGAGCGGTGCAATGAGAAATAAAGTGCAAAGAAAATTCAAGATGAGAGGCTACACGCTAAAAGTGGAAGCCCTCTCCGAAATACATTCATTTCTTAGCCGCTTTCCAGAAGCAGAGGACGAAGCCCTCGATCTCCTCCTCGACGAGCTCCACCACTCCTCCCGTTAAGTCTTGAGTTATTTTTACCGAGCATGGATTTTTGAATTACTTTGTATATTAACAAAATTTAATTTTTCTCAAACCGTTTGTTTGGAATTAATTTTGCGTTGCAGTGAAGTCTTCGATACTGGATAAGGAGTCGGTGCACCGAGTTGTGAGTCTTTTGCTGGAAGCCGAGGCCGCAGTGGAGGAGAGCCCAACAAGTAGTGGTTATGGTTCAGCAGTTTCTGCTCTTCGGATAATTCATGCATTTGATTTCCCCAAATTTCATTACGACCCTATCAAGAAGAATTTTCACGAGTATATATTTTTGTTTTTTAATTTGTGAAAGTAGTATTTATGAGTGGATGTCTTTGCTTTAATTTTGGGGTAAGGTACACAAGAGTGATGAGCTTACTGTTTGCTTGATTAAAAATTTGAACTTTTGTTGTTTCAGTTAGTTGTTCCTTAATTAGTTTCTTCAGATTAAGAATTAGGTGAATAGAATATCCACACGCCAGATTGTACCGATGCCCTGAACCACCTTGGTGAAAAATGAAGTCTCACTATTTTCTGAAAGGGAAATGTACGACAGTCTTATAGTTCTTGCGGCTTTTTTCACTTATATTTTTAATCAACACTGGAAGGAACTACACTTGTCAATGGGTGTCATTAAAAGTTATTGATTTTTGGATGTATTAGTTCCATAAATAAAAGTCTGCGGAGATTTACATTTGCTAATTAATGTTATAATAATTTTGGGACTCTCTCTCTGTAGACATACAGGGAAGCTTCCAATTCACGGCGATGCATCCGCCAAAGCCACATTATACAGGGATAGGTTTCTCTTGTTGTTTCAGAGGCTTTCTCGTGACCCCCATTTTTCTAGGCCAGTTTTTGATACTGATATTTCTGATTACGGAAGCTGTCAGGTACCCCTACTCGCTCACCTATATAAACATAACTCTTATGCTATAGAGTGCTCTTCTTCTAAAATTTTGTATATGATTTGGCAGATATCAACAATTCAATCTCTGGTTGGGCAAACAGGGAAAAGATGGGTGATGGGTTTGATATCTCAACTGGAGGATGGTCATTTCTACTTGGAAGACTTGACTGCAGCCGTGGAAATTGATTTATTCAATGCAATATCCTTTGCTATTTCAGCTCATCATCTATTTTCTTCACTGAGTTTTGATACATACAGCTAGAATGAGTAACTGGGTTTTAACATATTGCTGGCTACTAGGTTTCCCCAGAATCCATTCTGCTGACCAGCTGAGAGATAACATAATTCAAAGAAGTCCGCTCTTCCAAAACATAATATTTTTGTTTACTCTCTGCTCAATAATTGTGATGTAATTTTTCTGAAGACAGTAGTACTTACATTTTTGGGACTAAAAATAAACTTTTGTTTTTGCAAATAAGTTAATTCATATACTTTTATTCTAATGGAGAATATTCACTCAGAATATCAAGTAAGGGTATGGCTTTTGGGTGAATATAAACATACAGTCGTGGAAGCCCAGTCAAACTTTATCCTCCACCTGTATATCTTTACGCCTCCTCCCTTTACTTTTCTTTAGTTGAACAAGCTGTGAGGATTTCAACCACCCCATAATAGTGACTCCTCGGTGGGTATCCTAAAACAAACTGGTATAGTAACTCCTTGGTAGAGCTCCTAAACCTAACAGAGATAGTTCAGGGCTTGAAAGGAAAAAAGTTCCAGTTTGTTGTTTCTTCGAGCAGTGATGCCTCAAAAATACTTTTCATCTGCATATTATTCATAGTATGACAATCAGTGAAACTTTGTTTTCAGATGTTAATAGAAGATTTATAAAGATGCACATTTTCTTTTACATGAAGCACAGAATAACAACAGGATTTTTTTCGGAAAACACAATAGTGCTAGCAGAAGGCGAGATGCTGTTAACTGGTATATTCCAGGTCGGCGAATCTTTAATTTGTGATCTTTTTTTGACCAGTGATTTCCTTTGATACTATCATATGATACTTGTACATTACTCTCAGCTATTTTTTTGAACTAAATTAGCACCGTAATTTAGGAATTATGATCCTTCTTAATGTTGTTTGATTCGGGATACTGAAGTATGAAATGATCTGCCTTAAGAAATTATTAAGTCATTGAGGTTATTGTTGCCAGTCACTTAAACCATATCCATTAATTTTAACTGAAGACCTAATTTCATGGAAATAAAATCGATAAGCTAGATGTAGTGGTGAGAAGGGTTAAATGTTCTGTAACAGAAATTGATGTCTTGATATTCAACATATGAAATGACCGCGACTTGCTGAAATTAACTCAACTGTTAAAGTTTGGACTCCCTTGGACTTCTCATTTTTTTTAGGCAGTCATAAATTTAAAAAAAACACTTCTAGTATTGATTCCTTGTTCAGGCTACTAATTAATATGTACCATAATGTTATGCAGGTAAAAACATGTGGATTTCCTCCGCTAGAGGACAGAGAAAAGTCGGTTGCATTGTTTTCTGGACTTGACTATTTTGGGAGTGGTTCCCTTACAAAAGAGGAGACTGTATCCTTCTATACCTGATAGAGAATTTTTTTTTCAGTTCTTCACTTAAAATGAATGAAGGTCAATTTTTCTTGACACTTTCAATAGCTTAGACTTGCAGAGCAAGAAACTGGTGCAGTAAAGGACATGTTCGTTGTTCTTTCTGATGTTTGGCTGGATAATGAGGAGGTAGGTGTTCCCTCTTTCCTTTAGATAATAATTTACTTGATTCATTGGCTTTCTTGTCTTATGAACATCGATGTGTGATATTGTTGGTCTTTTATCTTAGAGAAGACTATAGGAAATCTCGAGACTGTCCTCAGTGGTTACGAGAATGAGGAAGTTGTTCCTTCTCTGTTTGTTTTCATGGGAAATTTCTGTTCTCATCCGTGTAACCTTTCCTTTAATGCTTACTCGAGTCTAAGGTGAGAAAAAGTCTCCTTTGTTTCTCATTGTCACTAATCTTAGTGGAGTGGGGGACACTAACAAATGGTTGCTGTATGCAGATCGCAATTCGGGAAGCTGGGTCAGATGATTGCATCCCATCAACGTCTAAAAGAATGTAGTAGATTTCTTTTTATTCCTGGTCCCGATGATGTAGGTATGTTGAGTAGATCTTTGCAGGTTTCCCTTAAAAAAATTCTTGCATATGCACTGCATATCAAAGAGGAAATTGTTTCTGTTCACTCAGGGCCTTCAACAGTTCTACCTAGATGTCCTCTGCCAAAATACATAACTGAGGAGCTTCAAAAATACATCCCAAATTCAATATTCTCAAGTAATCCATGCAGGTTTTTCTCTGTCCATAAAACTTGATTAGTGGAAATCTAGTTCTCTGAAGTGCATCCTGCATCGTATGTGATGCTTGAATTCATGCTATGTGAATTCTAGTGAATATCCTAGTCTTATGATATGAGGATGCACTCTTGGAACTAGCATTGTAGCTTGTAATATCGGTTAAATATCTGCCATCTGCAATTGTACTAATTTCTCTCCCGGTTTTCTTTTTCTACCCTGTGAACGTAAATACTTTTGAAATGGAAACCAGAATCAAGTTTTATAGCCAAGAAATCATATTTTTCCGTCAGGATATACTTTATAGAATGCGCAGGGCATGTCTAATGCCTCCATCTACAGAAGAAACAAGTGATCCATTTGAGCACGTGAGTCTGTTCCTACACATTCATCATCTAGTATGTGATAGCTGTTATCATTGAATATTGGCTCAAATTACCGCTTTTGTGTCTTTACTACAGCTTGTTGCTACCATAACGCATCAAAGTCATCTCTGCCCTCTACCTTTGAGTGTACAACCCATTATCTGGAACTATGATCACTGTCTTCACCTCTATCCAACTCCACATACGGTACTCTGCTCATTTCTAAACTTATAATGAGGTCTGTCCAGTTTTTTCGTGATTCGTCAGTGAGAAAAATGGGGAAAAGTAAAAGATTGCAAGTCCTCCAATATGTGAAATTTGAATTTCAAAATTTTGGTGGGTTATAATCAACACTAATTGAAGGGTATGGGTATGGGTATGGGTATGGGTTTGGGTTTTGAGCTTCTCATACCAGTTTAGCATGTTTCTATCAGGAGCTCAATTTTATACTGGATGGATATGCATTTCACATCTTATTTCAGAATGTTACACTAAGTTTTTAGTCAATGAAGCTCTTGTTCATGCCTTCCTTTTCTAAAAAAGTGCATATCAAGATCAAGCGGCTCCCTCTCCTGGCTTTGGTATTTGTTTAACAATGATCTGAAGGTCCAACCAAGTGGCAGTATGGTCTTTTCATTCCATACTCAGAACATATTCAATATAAAACATGCAAAGAAATCTTTGAAATTTTGAGTTAATTTGAACTCAATGAGATATATGATATTGGAAAAACGTACTCCTCACCAGCATTCTCCGTGATCAAACTAGATTTTTTATTTTATTAATGATGTCGTTAGAATAACGCTGTCTCTGTCTTCCATGCAGATAGTGTTGGGGGATAGAAGTGAGCAGAAGGCATTCAAATACACAGGAATTACATGCTTTAATCCTGGTTCCTTTTCAAATGACTCTACTTTTGTGGCATATCGACCTTGCACTCGGGAAGTTGAATTATCATCCTTGTAAGTACATAGAAATTACCACATTCTTGGGATATAAAGAACACTGCAACATCAACCTTGCTCTCGAGAATACTTCATTGTAGTAGTACTGAAGAAGGTTAATAATTCATTATACAGAAGATTGTTAAATTATCCACAGGAAAAAATCAGTTGCAATCCTTGTATCATCTAGTTATATTAGAAGAGTATAATTTGCACTCGAAGTGTTATTTTCATTCCTTTATTCTTTTTACTCAGTTTTGATTGATCTAAAGGGCGATTAAGCAAAATTCTTAAGTGCAAAAAAAATGTTAATCAGAATTTTTTTTTCCTTCCTGAACTGTTTAATGAAGCAAAGGTCTACTTGCCATTCAAAATAAATAATAGAAACCGATTATCATGAATGACTTAAGCTTGATGATGATGTCTAAATAGCACCTAAATTTGTCTAATATTTATTCCAAATGTGTTTTATTCTTTATTATCGTCATTGCTCTTACACTATGGCCACATGGTTTAATTCTAGCATCCATTTCATATATGACTGCTAATTCAAGTCGAAATCAAAATTCACAAGTACACTGCATCGCATTCTAACTTTGTGTGATAGAAAGTAGCTTAAAACTAGTGAGCTTGTATGTGCAAGCAAGCGTCTATGTATGTGCATGTATATGTGCGTTTAGCTTTTTGATTGGAAAACAAAAGTTTCTTTCTGTTAGTGGCTTCTTTTCTTAGAGTGTGGTTGAAGAATTAATCGTTATATTTCCTCCTTATTTTTGTGTGATGAGGGTAGACATTAATATTGCTCCTCCATCAGTCAAATTTTGGAGTGACAAACTGTAGCAATCATCATGGACTAGTGAGATTGTTGTGCTATTCAACATTTAGCCGAAAGATATGGTTTTAAGTGCATTTCTTCAACTCATTAACTCGTATGCAGAAATGATGATAAGTTAATAATACATTGAAAGTTAAACTTGTCAATTCACGTGGTTTCTTTTCTAATTTGCTTAAAATGCAGAGATCTAAAAATCATAATTTTAGTAAATTTTGATAAAAAAACGATGAAATGTGCATTTAAAAAGTTCATAAAAATTGAGGGTTTTACGGATTGTGGTTGAAAATGAATTTTAGAGCATGGGGACCAAATTGGGGTTTAGTGAGTTTTCTCATGCACGCATGTCCATGCAGAGTGGTACTGGTTGAATTTTTCCTAAAACCTTTTTTAGAGTATATTTTGATTTTTTTAAAACTCAAAATCATCGTGTCTAGTCGATATGAGATTTTGCTCACTCTTTCCCAATAACCGCCTTCCCCTCGGTCAAAATACTACGTTTTAAACGATATTTTATAATGTTCTTCTAATTAGGTTCTATTAAGATCTTTCGTGTCACAACTTCTTTGAGACTAATCATATCTATTTTGACGATTGCAAATAATTAGGCCCGCACATTCCTTTGGACCTTGCTTGCTGAAAATTCATCTACGCATCTACATGGCTAAGTTGAAGCATGACTCTTGACATGATTTCTAGCAATTTGTGTTCAGTCCCAAAAGGTTCTCATGTCTAGTAGTCGATGTGGAACGTATTAAGTGCATTAATTTTCCTATTATTGATAGAGTAGAATTACTTCAACCTGTGACAAGACTTGTATCATGATACTTCAAGAAAATACTATGTTCTCAATTGGAACTTGTAAAATAATACATGAACAATGTATTAAGAAGGCAGGGCAAAGGTTTCCATCGATAAGGTTAGAATAAAAATGTTCCTAATTAAGGAAGTATCCATATCAATAAGAACATTTACATCCTTGTCTTGTACCTAATATCAACAAGCTCATCAAAAGTAAGTTATACTCAAAAAGCACATTAATTAAATTAGCATGTACTAATTTCATTAATTCCAGTTCCTAGAGCCCCTTGAAAACCCACGGCGAAAATAATCTCGTAGTCGACTTTGAATTTATTGGGAACGAGGGGTGTTTCTTAGAATGAGGTGGCAGAACCATATACATTTAGAATATATGTAGCAGCAAATGTATAATTAGGTCAGGTAGGTGAGCACTTGAATCAATCCTATATATAGAAGAAAACCAGTGTTTTCTTCAAATGGTTCGACCGTTAGCTTTCAGTAGTTTATTTTGCAGTTGAGAAGTTGAGATAACTTCTTGTCTCAGAAATCCTATATCCTCATTGAGGTGCACTGCACACTAATGAGTCAAAATCAGATGAGATGTATTCAAAGCTAAAGTCCTCCAGATGGAACTGACAAAGAAAATTTACTTGTAAACATGATCTAAGACTTTATGAACTTATAGCATAAATATGGTAACAAAATTTCTTGCTGACGATTCAGAAATGAAGTAGGTAAAACTGGTAAACAGTAGAGCAGTCTTCCATGTACACAAACCAATGGACCAATTTCTTGCTTGTTCATGCTTATATGTACACATATCTGACACACATACTCGTAGTGACAAAGCTAAGGGGGCGGGGTGGTGACTACTCGCCCAACTTTTTTATTTTTTCTTTAAAATAAATGTAGAAATTTTGATTTTTTTTTTTTTTTACGAGGTACTTGTATATTTTGTCCTCTTCGACATTTTTTTCGCCCACGGTATATTTGTAATACTTGGAGTACATGCCATGAATGATGGTGTGGGGATGGAGGGAGAGTCAGGATGTGGTAGCCGAAGAAAGCTTCTAGTTACAAGTTTCCTTCGTACAATTGGCGGGTGAGATATGGAGTTTCTATTTTAAAGTTTTAACAAAAGAAGGGTAGGCCAACGGTCAAAACAAGTCTCATTCCCGACATAAACAAGTATTAGTTTTCCTTAATTTGGATTATTTAAACCGAGAGTATGTTTTCTTCATATCGGGTTTATTATCTTACAAATGAAAGCAAAACTTGCTTAGAATTAAGGAAAAATTAACTATAATTCGTTTGAAAACTAAGAAAAGTTTTAAAATTTCAAAAATTAGATATTATTGAACTTATTTAACGATCACAAATTATCAAATTAATTAGTCACAAGTTATTTCTTGGTCATAACTTGTGAGTCATAATCACATTTTATTTATTGGTCATAATCAAGAAATAATTGGTTACAACCAATCAAATACTTGGTCACAAATACCCCTAATCCACCAACGACCACTGCCGCACCAAATTGCCACATCACCACCATAGCAACCACATCATCACCACCACCACCATTGCTACACCAGACCGCCAACATCACCACCACACACAAACCACCACAACAATCATGATACCACATTCAGAGCCACCACCACGTACCACCGCACCCACAACATCCAACCATCACACTCACAACATCGCACCACCACCACCACCGCAACCACAACACCCAACCATTGCATATAGCATTGCACCCACTGCACACAACAATACAACCACCACACCATCACCATCACCACTACCGCACCACAGTACCGCCATTGAACCATCAGTCATGGCAACGCTCAAAATTTTTTAAAAAAATTGAGGAAGAAGAATAGATCTGCACGATGGCCTCTTGCAGTGGTCTTCGGCAGTAGTCTTCCATGTGATAAAGAGAGAGGAGTGGATGCTGTAGTGGCGACGACGACGGTGCTCTGGTGGTTCTGCACACAATGAACTAGCAATGGTTCTATTGTTGCGAGGCACCGTTGTGTCGAGTCGTGTGCAGCGGTGCGCCTAGTGGCGTAGTCGGAGTAGTCATAGCCACCATAGAGTATGATTTAGAGTGAGAAATTAGAGGATATTAAATATTATTAATATCTGATTTTTGTATAAACAAACTTTAAATCCGATTTTTGAATTGGATCTTAAAATTTTGGTTGGGTGTAATTTCTACTAAAATTAATGTCAAGCTGTTAATAAACTTAAGTTCCAAAGTGTGTTCTTTGTACAAGTTTTTCACTCTTATCTTCTACATAATATTAAGCCCCCATTTGATTTAGTTAAAAATAAGATTTTTAGTAAATTTTGATAAAAGTTGATGAAATATTTTGTTGAAAAGTTAATAAAAATTATGGATCTGATAAACATGTGTGGTTAAAAATAAATTTGAAGAAAAGTAAATTCTAAAAAATGGGAGCTAAACATGGACTAATAGTCTCTGCAGTTGGAACAAAGTTGGTTAACGTCCTTACTCCTTTTGAATTGGAAGGCCAATCATCTTCTATGATTCAATGTGCAATTGTCAAGGTCCCATGTTACTCATATTTTAGCGAGGACCATGTATGGCTATCCATAAAATCATATGATATATGAATAAATGTTAACCGAATTTGCAATAAAAAAAATCAAAAAAAACTTGTCATGAGTTCAAGAAGAGCGAAAAATATACAAGGCAGAATTAAAGGGCGATTTTGACTAAAAACTGGCCTAAAATATTGTCATTTGTCAGTCTAATATAGAGAAGAACAATTCCATTTGTACTGAATTTTTTGTATCGAAAACGTTACATCCTCTCACATGCTCGCGGGCCTCATATAAATAAAAAATTCTTAAATGTGTGGTCCCCACATCCTATTATGAGTGTAGGTAAAAGATTATGTAAAAAAGTGAATGTACATGTAGCATTGTCCGATAGAGAATGTAGGCCAAATAATTTTTAGTAAGTAATGGAAAGGTGATCAAGACCCACAACCATATATACATACGTCTTCACAAGGTCTAACAACAATACCCACCTTTTCTTGCCGATAATATATATTATTATCATTACATTAATTATTTTTCAATTTATGTGAAACAAGAAACATAAGACAGCTAGTTTGGCTTTATTAGGTTTTATTTAGGTTAATTAATTAGTTCGATATCAGTTTAAGCCCTTGTTTGGTGGGGATTGAAATTATATTTTTAGTATATTTTGATAAAAATTGATGAAATGTGTGATCGAAAAGTTGTGGGTCCAATAAAATATGTGGTTAAAATTAATTATTGACCTTGACTTAAATTAAAATTTAAATATTTTAGTTATAACTGATATTGATGTGGAAAAAATATGTTTAAAACATGATCGAAGTAGTCTTTCAAAACATTAAATAAATAAATTTCTTCTTCTTCTTTTTTTATTTTTTTAAAAAAAAAAGAAAGTTGAAAAATCGATAAAATACGTGTCATTTATATCGGTAAAACACGGTTCTTGGCCCCCTTCTCATTTTGTTTTTTTGGTTTGTTAATCGTTTAACTAGATCCTTAAATGTCCAAGACTTAGTTATATGTTAAATTATATAGTTAGAAGGAAAAAACAACTACTAGCTAGGTGGGTATTGTAGGTTAGAATTTGGAAAGATGTTGAAAGGAGAACGACGTTTTACCCTACAAGTGGTGGTTAGCCTAGAAATTGCCTCAATCACTAATGGTGGTCTGTCC
>CAIGRL010237663.1:0-15226 GCA_903798325.1 Fraxinus xanthoxyloides
TTTTTTTTTTACTTTTTTTAATTTTTTTTTTGTTTTTTTTATTTTTTTATTTTTTTTTTTTTTTTTTTTTTCTTTTATAGTCGGTGTCGGCGTTTGCACCTATTGTCAATCCTGTAAATTGTCCCTGGGGTCAGAAAGCTTTCACAAATTACTTGGGTGAAAATAAAGCTGCCTGGCAGGTATGATCTTTGATTGCCTATGAACATGATTGACTAAGCTTAATTTTTACTTATAGTAAATAAGTAAGCTGCTTATTTTGATAGTGAGATGAGCCATTAAGAGTTATTCAAAATAAGTAACTTCATTTACTTAAAAAAGTTACTTTTACTTAACTTTAAGCTTCAGCCAAACATGCATGTGAAATGAAAATTCCTTGGGGTCTATAGTTTCTTAGATGCCGAAAATTGACAATTTTGCAGGAGTATGATGCTACTTGTCTCATATCAAAATTCAACAACGTTTCTGCTACCATTCTAATTGATCAGGTGAGAACTTCGTAGTTGCTTACGCCTTTATATAATATGACGTTAAAAGCATATTGAAATCGATCAACTCTGCTTTGCTTACACTTGTTGTGTATCCTAAGAGAAAAGATATAAAGGCTATCCATGTTCCAAGAAGCAATTGGCCTAATTAGGTTTACATTTTTTTTATTTTTTATTTTTTTTTATAATAAGCTTGGCCAAACATGTAGTATATCCAATTTTGAGGGCGACATTGCGACAAGTTCTGTGCAAATTTTGCATTGGACATTTTAATTTATGTATGGAAGCATATTATTTTCTCAGTCCGTTGAAAACATGAGCTTTCTGTGATAAATTGTGGTATTTGTGCATTGTGTGTAGACGTAGCTTTGTTGCTTTCGTAATCCTCTATTTTTGCAGGGAGACGACGACAAATTCTTAAAGGAACAATTGCTACCGCACAAGTTTGAGGAGGCATGTCGAAAGGTTAATGTTCCACTTCTCCTCCGCATCCAGCCTGGTTATGATCACTCCTACTATTTCATCGCAACCTTCATCGATGATCATATCCGTCATCATGCCCAAGCGCTTAACCTGTAATCCTATGTGCTTTATTCTTCCAGAGGATTTCGAATGTATTACCTAAACTCCAAATCCCTTTTGAATGTTCTTGGTATTGAACTTGAAAAGGTTGAACTTGTTATGAATGATGGAAATGGGATGCTTTCGGTTTTCTGCCATATTATCTTGTGAATTTCTAGTTGTGCTTCACGGGTTTGGTATACAGTAATCAACATGGTTTAGGCAAGATTTAATTTATTTTTCCTTCAATATTTTTCAGTATTACCTAATCACGACAACTAGACTATTGGAGACAGCTAGGCTGCCAACTAGGTCCATCTTCGAATTTTTTACCATTTTAAAAAATATTTTTATAATGACGTGGAGAGAAAAGTTTCCCTACCATGTTCGTTTTTGCATCTCTTACGATTTAATTTTATCATCCAATAAATCTGTTTTTACAACAAAAAATGGGTATTGAAAGGGAAAATGCAACACATCTATACTATATTTCTGGTGTAGAATCTGGAAGCAACATCCAAACAAAATAATCTGCACGTCTCCTATGATACAATCGGGGCATGCTCTGATTCCTTGTTCTACGCGAGCCTGCACTAAAATGTAGTACGAGTTGAGCCATTCTCTACTGTACATTGGCGTAGTACCTGTCTTCACTTGCCGTGCATAACTCGAATTTAGCACTAGGGGCTGACAGGTTGCAGCAGATTATTACCACTGATGAGTCTCTCCTCAGTACATCTTTGGCAGCTCATGTTCTGAGCCCACCACCAAGCTCAGGTCCAGGAAGGTTATGACTCCTGTCTTGAACTGGGGTAGAGGTAGCCGTAAATGCAGGTTCAATGTTCTCGTTCACGCTCTTTGTCGGCCTCTTCAACCTCTTTGGTCTTTGTTGTGGCGTGTTCTGAGAGAGATCATCCATCTCATAGTCCATTGGCACTGTGTTAGGAGACAAGGAGTCGATGTTTTTGGAGTTCTTCTGAGCCCTTGGTTTAGGTTGGGTTTGCTTGTCCGATGCCGTTTTCCTCTGCACGGAGACAAGATAGCCATATTATGTTCGTGTTGTGATATGCAGATGCAAATCTTATCATCTATTCAGGAAAATGTCCATTGCTAGTGAAATATTTTATCAAGTATATTGATCCCGGTGGGGATGTAATCCAAAGAGCATAATAATATAAATAAATAGAAACTAAAATTCTCGTTGCCACCATCCACATGTAACTCAGAAGTTGCAAAGATACATCTCCAAGCATGTATCAGATTCTGAAACATATATCCTACTCTCAGACAAATTGACGTTAATCGGGAGTAATCTAGTTCGGTTAAAATGTTAGAGGATCCCCATGACAACAAACAAAGAGGTGACTTGAGATGGAAACGAGAATGTTCGGATAAGTTTAAAAAATACGTAGTACAGATTATCACCTTTTTACTGTATGACTTTGCTTTATCAGCATCAGTAGGCTCGGATTCAGTACCCTGCAATTCAGGGTTTGCAAGATCCTCCAAAGATGCATCACCTTCAGCATCAATCCGTATGCCCTTTGTTCCTCCTTTCTTCTTTTGCCTATCTTTGGCCTGGTTTTGGAGGACATGAAAGTATTTCAGTATTAACAGGCACTTTCGGATTCAAAATCTCAAGTAGGAATAAGATGTCTTAAAAAAGAGAGAGAGAGAGAGAGATGAATTTACAGCACCTGCTGTGAAACTTCTTTTAGTTTATGCTCCAGTTGAGTGTCGTCAATCAGTAAAGATACGACATCCTCCGGAGCCAAGAGGTCGCCCTGAACATGACCACCTGTCATGACAAGCTGCTGCACTGTGTTTTTTTGACTAGCTCTCTGCAAGATTTTTTCCTCGACTGTCTCTTTACAAATCAAGCGATAGACAGAAACCTGCATGATTGAAAATCCACTTCTAAATATAGGAAACAAAACCGGGAAGGCCCATAACCACTCGAACTCTAGATGATGTAGGACATATAACACAAATAGATGGACAAAGTTATCTGACAAGGATGAGCTTCGAAACAGTGATAGTAAAAAAAAAAAAAGATCTTTCAAATGAAAAATTGTTCAGCACAAGTGATATATGGTGAAAGAGAGAATTAAGAGATGAATTTGTGGATTTTTAAAAAAAATAATAAAACCAGTTCATAATTTAATTTGACAATTTATATGGTTCAATAGCACAATGAGAAACCAGAGATGATATAGCTAACAAACACTACGTATTAATCTTCCACATAACAAGTTGCTTTAATAATTAAAGGTAAAACTGTCTCCACAAGAATGGGTTATATGCTGCTTTAGTTATGTACTACTACTAAGCTTACAAGGCAATTACAGAAACAAGGATAACAACACAACATATACAGTTAAGCTCATTTTCAATTGCACATATCCCGTCAATGTTTACCTATAAAAAGTTATTTCCCATTTCACAGAGAATCACATGCTAAAAAGGGACACAAATGGACTGGCAATACAGTCAGCTTAGAACTATTGACATGCTTAGAGTTTAAGAAAGGGTCAAGCATTGAGAACAAAACTGACGTCTTTAGTTTGACCCAGCCGATGAGCTCTGTCCATTGCCTGTAAATCTAAAGTTGGATTCCAATCACTTTCATAAAATATGACGGTGTCAGCAGCTGTCAAGTTAATACCCAGACCACCAGCTCTTGTACTCAGCAAGAACACAAAGATATCATTCCTACAATAAGGGAACAGAAAGGTTTCGCACTTATAGATGTTCGATACAGAGTATTGGATAAGTAGTGCACGGTACTAAAGAAAATAAGAAGATAACATTTTAACTGTCATGGAGTCCAGTCCTATTCAATACTATATACTAAACGTGCACTTGGGGAGATTAAAAAACCAAGAAAATTAAGCACATACCGATGCTGGAAGTCCCTAACCATGTCTCGACGATCCATTATCGTGGACGATCCGTCAAGCCTTAAATACCTATATTTTCTATAGTTCATATAGTCCTGCCAAACAAGTGACGATGTCAGCAATGAGGGTGAGAGTTATATATCTTTTACATCCATAATCAGAAGAGAAACTAATACGGAAATGCTGTCACTCAGCGTTCTACCAAATACTTGAAGCTTTTGTTTTCGACTTAATCTTCAAGAAAAAAAAAATCAGCATTATTATTTTGAAGAAAAATCAGCATTAAAAACCCCACTCACCCTGAATCACACGACGCAAAAATAATTTTAAAAAATGTGTGGGAAGAAAGGATTTCAAAGTGAAGTGATAATATAGCCTGGTCCACTAAACCAATTCCCAACAATGAACAATCCATCTTCATTGAGAAACAATCAAGCCTGAATATCTTTCATATGCTCGAGTATAATTTGTTAAATCCTGATAAGTGAAAAATCCATCTTCATTGAGAAACAATCAAGCCTGACTATCTTTCATATGCTCGAGTATAATTTGTCAAATACCTCTAGAATATTCAACATTTTCGTCATTTGTGCAAAGAGAAGAACACGGTGATTTTCTGCACGCAAACGTTTCAGCAGTATATCAAGTGTTTGAAGCTTCCCGGAGTCCTGAAAAAATGCAAAAAAATATCATGTCAAAGAAGCACTTGGTACAAAGAGTCATTGAAATAAGTATTAAGAATACACAGGTGAACAGCAAACCGTAAGCATCTTTGCTGGGTCAAATGGCTGCATGGGTGGACAAGACCCGAAAATCTTATATGTAAGCTGAAGAGCAGGTTGAGAAACTGGCAATTCAGAGTCAATCTCTTGTATTAATTGGTGGGGGGGCCCTGGCTTCCAAGGGCCATTACAGTCAGATGTTCGCGAAAATCCAATCAACACCCTCTTAAGCCAGGGATGATGCCACTCTTCAGTTATCTTGTATGCAAAGTTTCTATCTGAACAGTGGGCATTTATCTAGTAGCCACAAAATTACAAGAAAACATCAGGGTACATGTGCTATAGTTAATGATCTATAATGAGCATGTTTGGCTAAGCTTAACAAGCTTACTTATAATAAATTTATTTAAAAGTACAGAAGTATGTTATAAACAAATAAATATTTTAATTAGGTCAAGAGTTGGAAATAAGACAGGTACTTATTTTTGACAATTAGGTAAGAGATACTTTTAAAAGTTTAACTTTTTACTTAAGAGTAAGAAAAAACTAAGTATTGAAGACGTGTTTGAACATAAAAAGTTACTTTTCTTTTTATTTAAGCCAAGACAAACATGCACAATGAGAAACAGTAGCACTCAACGGAGGTGATCTAGTTCTTGGAATGAAAGAGTATACTGAATGCAAAATGTCAAAAGTTGGAAATAAGATAGTTACTTATTTTTGACAATTAGGTAAAAGATACTTTTGAAAAGTTAACTTTTTACTTAAGAGTAAGAAAAAAAAGCATTAAAGACATGTTTTGAAAATAAAAAGTTACTTTTCTTTTCATTTAAGCTAAGACAAACATGCACAATGAGAAACGGTAGCACTTACCGGAGGTGCTCTAGTTCTTGGAATGAAAGAGTGTACTGAGTGCAGAATGTTGACATTTGATAGTAGCCTATCGTCATGTGGCATGACTAGAGCCTCAAAGGCAGAACCCCCAAAAACCCCTGCGGGTCTCCATGCATGTAATTTTGACTCTGATTTAGATGGTGAAAACAACATTCGTGTGACCGCTCTAACTTTTTCCTTACCAATGTGAGCCAAGTGGATATCATCATCCACATTATCTGTCAACAGGTCCAACATTCCATCTAGAAATTGTCTGTCTAATTTCATAACTGAGAACAGTAATCTCTCCATTGCAGAACTGGTTGCCAAAAATGATACTTCCCCCGGTGACAAATCAATCAAGCGAGAAAATCCAAAAGTTCCACTTTGTACAAAAGTACCATCCAAAATGCAGTCTTGCTGAAATATGGAATGATAAACATTTTCTGGAGAGAATATGTTAAAATACTTCTGGAACGATGCACTGCTTATACCTTGCCCTGCTGCTGAGTGTTGTATCTTGGAAACATGGCCTACTTCTTGGTAGACCAATTTGGGTATCTACAACAAAAAAAATGATAGAAAAAATCGAAACATAAGTGGTTAATGTATTAAGACCGTCAGGAGGAAATCAACATAATCGCCTAAATTATATTCTATGAGAGCTATTTAAATTCTGATCAACACAATTGCTAATTAAGCCATAAAGAGATACAAGTTTTCCAATCATAATGACAGGTGTTAGCTTCTTAGCAGATGTGCACGAAAGTTCTTCACAAAAGAATTATTTCTATCACCTATTTGCTTCAGTGGGGCAAATAACTGCTTTCACGGGATCCTAGACCTACCACATTTTCCTAATCAGATTTACATGCAAAACATTTTAAAAAGCGTAACTCTATAATGCGTTAAGATGGTGCTGCCAAATGAACGTTCAACCTAGATTTCAGCCATGTCTGACTGCGGCATTAGCACCCATTGTTTTTCTACACTGATTAAACAATAGGAGTATTTTTTGCAAGCCAACTCAGATTCTGCCAGATAATTTGATATGTTTCCGATTAATAACACCACCAAAGCAGCTTTCAAATTACCTTGTATGTGATAGGATTTCTACCACCAGAATAGTGTATCTCTTCCAATTCACCAAAGGGAGGAGGGAGGAGAGAATTTGGGATTTCTCCAAAATAAAAATATGTGCTTCCTTCATTTCTCTCAAATAACTCTGGATGATTGCATACCTAGGGTACAAAACAAAAGATATTTAAGAATTGAATTGGAACTCAAATTAAGATTCAGAAAGGATCTAAGAGTATGTTTGGTTGTGTTTAAAAGTAACTTTTCTAGAAAATGAGTTTTTTTATATAAAAAAGTCACTTTGAAAATCATGTTTAAAAAAATAAGTCACTAAAATGTAAATAGTAAATTTGACTTACTTTTATGCACGGTCAAACATGCTCTTAGCTTTATTATAGTATCTATATCAGTAAAAATAACAATCAAAACCACCAACTCAAATGAAAAACTACCTTCCTCAGCTGGATGACAATGTTCATCAGGTTCAGAATTTTTTTCTCATTAAGATGCCCACGGTTTCCATCAAACAACTCCGCAAGGGATATCTTGTTCTTTATAGCTTGATAAAATGCTTGCTGGCGAGAACTCAACTTACAGTGCACTGTGATCTCAGTTTTCCCAGTCAGCTCAGTGATCACATCCTTTTTGACCCGTCGCAGCATGAAGGGCTTCAGAATGGCGTGCTGTTTTAAGAAAGAGAGCAGGTAAGCAAGAGTTGGGAAGAGAGAAGCAAATGAAAATGAGAATCCAGAAAAATAAAAATCCAACAAGCCAATCTAATAATTGATAAGTAATGGGTAGAGGACTTCCATATGAAGTAGAGCTGAAATGGGAAAATGATAAACATTGATGTATTAGAAAGAGAATAATGTGCTAAATACGAGATTCAAGTCAATCATCTATAGTCAATTGTGTTAAGCAGTGCTAGTGCATTGCCACAACCTATTCCAGCTTGAGATTAGAGTGGCAACAAGAGGAATTACTTGGTGTAGTCAGTTAACCCCTTCTCTAATGCAGAAGTTTGAAATGAAGATTTTAGGCTTTTAATTAGGACTTTCCATTTATTTTTTCGCATTTTTTTAGCAGTAAACTGAGATTATTGACATACATTGTTACGTTGCCACAGACGTGCACCAGTTTAGTTTTATCATTTTCCCTATCAAAAAGGAGGTTCGATGAGTTTAATGACTTCAAACACAGCAAAAAGGTGTATTTGTGAGTCCATAAGAAGACAGAAGATGGGCTCCTCAAATAAAATTGAAAATTATTGCGAATTCAGAATTCAAGTTCCACAGGCAAAGTATATCCACTGTGCTCAATGCGATGTGCTCCTTGAATAAAATTATGAAACTATGTGAATCCATCCAAGTCCCACAATGGAAGGTTATCCATTATGCTCAATGAATTAAAAAATGTAGATGTCGGTACTTACCAGTCGAGTAAGCTGGTGCTCATTCAATGTCCCACCATGCTCTGCATGACCTTCAATTCTGATTGTACAAGGGTACTAAATCATGAGAAAGGGGCCAATGAATTATGGAGAGATTTAACACTTGGGTAGAGAGACATACCCTTTTGAAAACCATTCATTGAATTGTTCATGGCTATCAAATAAGGTTGGCATAATGAAATGCAGGAGCGCCCATAGCTCAGCCATGTTATTTTGAACTGGAGTACCAGTAAGGAGCAAGCGGTTTCGACAATTGAAACTGAGCAGTGTCTTCCATCGAATACTGTCATCTCAACATTCTCTTAGTTTAGATGACTTTATACAAATACTTGCACATGCATATATAATATATAACTCCACGATCAAATGTGAAGTTTTTCAGTTGATAGGGGTCAGCTTGGGAGTTTTGGGGTACCAATTATGTGCCTTTTTTAAAGTAACGATTTTGAGTATTTATGAGCAGACGAATTTTGAGTGATTTTAGTAAAGAACAAACTTGAGAGTTTATATCCACCGGTTTTGAAAATGTTTTAAGAGAATAAAATTACATCAGTGAAATGTTCAGTTTATAGTTTCTTGTATGAAATTTTTACTCATAAATGATATTCTACTTATCGGTAAATTTTTTACATACAAGTAAATATTTAACTTAAAAAAGTTCAATAAATTTAAATATTTACTTAAAATTTTAAGTGGGTATAGTATTTTTTTTACTTATAAGTAAACTTTACAATTATAAGTTAATGTTGTACTTCTAAATAATTTTTAACATAAGTGATTTTATAAATAACCTATTATATTTTATAAGTGAATTTTTGTCCTATTAGTAGAAGTTTTACTTTATAAACAAATTTTTACAAAAATGTATTTTTTATCTTATAAGTAATAATTTACTTATAAATAATATTTTTAATAATAAAGTAATTTTTTGCTTATAAATAATTTTTTTAGTTAATATATTTTTATTTACGAATTAGTTTTGAACAAAATATATTGGTTGGAAATAATAATTTTATAAAGGGTAAAATTAGAAGAGAATATGACAAATGGTCAAAACCTGCCGATTTGATGGGTTAAGCGAACCGGTGAAAATTACAATATACCGATTTCGGGTGGTTTTTGAACCATCCAAAATCGGTGTCCAAAAAAACTAGTAAGCATCGATTTCTAACCCCTCATAAATGGTGCCATCCAAAACCTATCAAAATTGGCCGAAAAAAACTCCTAAACGGGCCCTAAAAGTAACAGTATCATGCAACCAACATAAATTGTGAGAATAGTTGCTAGAGACTCGGAGTATGAAGTACCTAGATGCCTTGTATGCTAAGCATCATATAGGCTATCACGAATCAAGTAGAGAAAAGAACACACACACATATATTTGTCTTTCTCAATGAAGAATACAAGCTAATGTGCATGTTGCATAGAGTTTTTCTTTCTCGATTGCAGACTTGTAGTTCACCAAAAAATGAATATTATAAAGAAACATACTATTTTAATTTCGCCATAGCGATTTACCGAGATAGGAGTTGAAAATTTAGGCTTTAAATAAACCGAATTTGTTATTACTGATTCACTTTTTTCATGTTTTGCAGTTTGCACCTGATAGGCATTCTGGAAGATTCAGCTGATAGTAGGTAAAAACTATCAGCTAAATCAATTGGCCAAGTTAATGCTGGCAAAAGTAGGAATTGACAATAATATAGGCCAACACAAGAAAAAAAAAATGGTTCAGTCAAAAAGGCCATGGAGATGAATGTCCAAACCTATTCGAACTTTTAATTGCTTGGGCTTCATCCAACACCATATATTGCCATTTCACACGGCGAAAATACTTCTCATCCGAAACTAGAAGTTGGTAGCTCGTAATGAGAATGTGAAATCCAGCGTCCCTAAAAAGAAAGTATTACTTCATCAGTTTAAGAAAAACGTTAGGATTAAACTAGTGTTTCTGAAATATTAAGAAAGTCAAACAATTGGTTTGGGGGGTGGGGTTTGGGGGGAGCGAAGAAGGCGACAGCTGAGGCAGCTTATCATGAAAATGAGACTGCACCAGAACTATGAGATGCTATTTCATAATATCTAAGGCCAGATCATATATTTTTCCAGAGAAATGAAAATGAAATCCTCAAAAATTTATTAATCTTGCCAAGTCTTCTCAACTTAAGATTCAAGAACACCAAAATATACAAGTGAACATTTTCAAATGAGCGTATGGGTGAAGTACCACAACCAATGTTGCTTTCAAAGAGGCCATACAGGGATTTTCTCACGTCTGTTCATATTTTGTCCTGTAGGGCAATAAGCACCCACTAGGTACACTCCTAGTCTCATGTACTGGTGACAGCATAATTTACTGATATTTCACCTTCCATGTATTGAATGGTATTTTTCTTCATTGAGATGTTCCAGTGAGATGAATAACTCTGAAAGTACGTGAGATAGGTTCAAAGGTAACCCGCACACGCTCATCAAATTCACAAAGTTACTTCTATTTGTCACAGTTCAAGATTTGAATAAGAACTCATTTCATAACTACCATGCAGAGATATGAAAGTATCGGCTGATCCGTAATATCTCTTAAAAGGATAGAACAAGAGCTTAGAAATGGAATACCTCCTATACAGACGCTTTGGGTTGATGTTCTTCCTTAATACCGTACGCTCTTGAAGACCACCCCAATATGGAAGTGTCTTCAGATCTGGGCAGAAACGACTGATTTCATCAGCCCAGTTGTTCAAGACAGAAGCAGGAGCAACAACCAAAAAGGGCCCCCATATGTTTTTTTCCTGTTACAGAACAACCAATTGAAGTTAAAACCGGACCTTCACAGGTAAAATATCAATACATTGATTACTTACTTCAGCCAAATGAGCCAAGAATGCCATGGCTTGAATTGTCTTCCCCAGGCCCATTTCATCAGCAAGAATACCATTTAAGCCCTGACAAAGGAAGTTGGTGTACCAAAGTTAACAACCGAGCAAAAAGCACAGAGTTGTAGAAAAGGGGTAGGAGCAGTTCCAGGTGGTCCAGTGGATTAAGCCATTGATCATCCCGAGCCATCAGTGAGATACAACTCTGGAATAGCTAGAATTCTAACCTTGTGTAGGTGAAGGATTGTCTTATTACCTGTTCATAACAATTTACCAGCCACTGTAGGCCTTTCAGCTGATATTCTTTAAGGGAACCCTTAAATAACTCAGGTGTCTGCACGGTTGAAGCTACGGGCATGGTTGATCTGGCATCATTAGAAACAAGTGTTTTAGTATTTGAAAGAACACCACTGAGTTGTATCTGATGCAAATATTTCAGCCAATTGAACATATGTAGGGAAAGAAGACACTCACGGGTGTAGTAAATCAATGTTGCTGGACTCTGCAACTGAGACATCCTGAAGGCTGGGATCAGTTCCAATAGCTTGCCGTAGCCTTGAGCATTCACTATCAAATGCACTTGTCATCATTTTCTGCTTTGAAACTGCATCCTGGGCTGCTTTTAAAGCTTCCTTTCTTAGTTCAGCATCTTCAAAATCGTCGTCCTCTTCAAGCGGAGCTTCTGAAGAACTCAGCAGCATTTCTTGGCTAGACTTTTCATCACCTGCAGTTAATGCTTCAGAGGTTTGTATAGTTGTCTTGTTCTGCATGAAATGACTGTAAAGTTCAGTTTGTGACAGCAGAAAATTGAGTCTCTGTTGTTGCCTCTTCGCTTCACGAAGTTCCTGTTCACGCTTCAAAGCTTCGGCGGCTTCTTTTTCCTCTCTTTTCCTTACTTCCGCCTTCAAGAGAAGATTCACAAATACGAACTCTTTAGGTTAGTTGTTCTATGAAGTATATTACCATGTAAACATTAAATGTCTTCTATCAAATAAATTATCTTCATTTGCAATTAAATTAAGTAATCTACAATCCATTTCAAGTTCGTCGTCCAACAAAATCTTTGCAGGTTCATAATTGGCTTGATATTATCAATGTTTGGGAGACTATTTTCATGTTCAAAAAAGTAAACAAATCCTATAAAAATTGTACCATCTCCTTATCAACTCTCTTCCAGAATACTAGCATGTCTCTAGCCAGTTTCCTTGTTCGAATTGCAGCACCCCTCATCAATTTGAGCGATCTGCTGACCTTCACTTTCACCTGACAAAGAACCATCACTAAATCATGGGAACATAAACTCACTAGAATGGTGTGACAAGCATTCTTCACCAAGAAAATGAACTATGAAGAGTGCAGAAACGTCTCCAGTAACACATACATCTCTTTGACAAAGTTCTGAGAACCTCTTCGCATCAGTTAATTGCTTCTTGTGGAAGTTGGTGAAAGCCCTGTGATGCTTTGGAATGTCTTTCCTTACGATGTTCACCCAATATTTACCAATCTTTTCCAATTCCTCCCTCTCGATGGCGGATGGGTCTTTCTTCACCTTTTGCTTTTTGGGTAAACTGCGTTCAATAATCTGTAGGACCACATATTCATACCTGGATGAGTAACAAAGAAACCGATAGGCATATGAAGGGAGGAGGTGGAATAAAAATTTACTGACCTCATATGTATCTCCTTTCTCCAACACCTTCACATAATAAACCTGTAAGACACCACCTTCCGACGAGATAGACCGCTGTATCCTTCCAGCTGCCCCCTCCGGAATACCATTTGACTGTAATGCAGCTTCACTGATTTTTAGGCTGAACTTCTCTGCTGAGTTGTTAGCTGACTGGGCTTTCAATTTTTCCTGAAGAGATTCATACTGAGGCTTGGAATCAGCGATCCCCGTCCTGTTCCTTTGTCCTAACCTGCGATCAGAAGCCATCATTGCCGCCAATGACCCCAAATCAAGGGTACCCTTCAGGTAAAATTCCTCAACCCTGATGTCTGATGTGCTTGGCAAGCTCAATGATGAAGCAAGTTTTTCATATGGTGGAGGAATCCTATAAGTGATGCCATCCCCAATATCTAACATGGCAGGTTCATAATTTGGTCTGCAGTTTTAGATAATTCACCAGAAAGTAAGTTCCTTACCAGATGAAGCATCTAGAACATCTTATCACGCTTACAGCTACCTCTTTATTAACTGAGTACCACAGTATATGCAAAAAGTTTACATTATTAGATATATCCATTAAAAAATCTTGCAACTTCTGATAGGGAAAAAAAACTTCTTAGGTTCATAAGATTGACCCCACCCCACCAACAAAAAATATACAGGAAGAAACCATTTTTCTTCTATTGATTCATACACTCATATTTTAATTTCAATTTTAGTCCTTGCAAAAATGAACTTGTGTATACTTTAGTGTATGTTTCTTTTTCCCAAAACAATAAAAATGAGGACCACATATCCTATCGTAGTTTATGTACTTCTGACCTACTAAACACTAATTTCTTCTACTTTTGACTGATGGCTAGGCACCCAATGCTGTTCAGTCAAAAGGTAAGTCATCACCTGCGTAAAAGCTTGAATCTTCTAAGTGAGTCAACACCCTCATTACCAATATTTAGAAACTCTTGTAACTTATATAAAAATGTAAACACAAATCACCGTAGTTCTAAAATCACGTTACCAATTGAGGTTAAATAAAATGCATGAACTCGTATGAAATATCAAGAAACTTCTAAATACTATCTGATAAAGGAATTTCTTAACTATTATGTATGAGGAATATCATATATGAGGTGTGAAATGAAGTCCAAACTCTTATCAATTGCCGAACTTGAGAATCTGTGGTGTATTTTGTATAACAGCACTAACTGTAAATGAGAAAATAAGGAAAGAAGCACACCTAATAGAACCATATTGAAGTCCAAACTCTGACTCATGATAATTCCCCAACTTCTGAGGATTGGGGTTGTTGAGAAAATCCGAAGTGGATCGGTGATCATTTGCCAATTTCTGATCTTTTGAGCCTAGACTATTTTTTGTAACTGAAGTCCCTGTACGTATAGATGCAGGACTTTGCGATGAATTATTCAGCCTCCTCTTGTACTTCTGAATATGATCTCCCAGCATTGCTCTGTATCGCTCTTCTGTAATGTGAGGACTGTAACTTCTAGCCTCGTCGTCGTCGCTACTATTAAGGATCCGCTTCTTCTTCTTCTTCAATTCCGTTACTGACATTATTCCATTACTGTGTTTTCCCACCGCTCCACCTATTTGAAAAGCAGAAAACCAACATGCAAAATCACCAAATGCCAGTAGGTCCAATTTCACAAAACCATTCGTTGAAATAGCTAAAACTAAACTATATACTTTGTGGACCAGTGAACGAGTGACCGGGGAAGACGGTATAAAATTTGTGAACTGAAAATCCGGCTTTTTTTCAAATTTAATCCATGTGGATTATAGAAATTCAACTCAAAAATTAATAGGAGAAACTAAATGAAAATTGTAGGTTTGTAACAACCAAAGAGCCTACCTTGGCTACCTTTGCTCTCGTCCTGACTACTATTTTCGTAATAATCAAAATCATCATCTTGTTTCGGCAGTTGAAAGTTCATCAAAGGCTACAAAGCAATAAAATATTACAATATTAAAATAAAAAAATAACCAAAACCACGAAAAGATTTCTAACCTACGACAAAACAGATCGCATTAAACAGAGAAGTCCCAATTTAACACTCAAAGATTACAAAACACAATTCAGTTTCATCAATCATTAAAACCCTAACTTCACAGCGAAAAAGAACACCTAATTAATAAATTGCACGCCTTAGTTGCAAAAAAAGCGAGAAGCCATTTCAGAACGCAGAAAACCCATGTGAAAAGTACCTCAAGATTGAAGAGATTTGTATAAGAGTACTTGCTCTTGGAATCCATCTACTGTGTTGCTCAAATTACAGAGTAAAAACCAGAGTCCAGAACCGGGATCTTTGAAGAGCATTGGGAGAAATTCTGGGGGCGGGGAAAAAATACGGTAGAGGTAGCAAATTGGGTTGTAGAATAAAAGGGAAGAGAACCCTAAACCTAAGAGAGAGAACGAGAGGAACGAGAGCGATAAGGAGGAGAAGAGAGAAGAAGCGTAGATACAGGTGGAATTGTGCATGGAGAATGCTAAAGTGAGCCGGTGTGAGGGCATTGGTTAACATGCGCCCTTGCTACAGTAGGTCCTTTATGTCCCGGTATTTGTAGTGTTCGGCAGAAGATTTTTACCCCAAAAAAAAA
>CAIGRL010237706.1:0-11772 GCA_903798325.1 Fraxinus xanthoxyloides
GACAAGAAAATAAGGAAAGTCAATTTATATAAATTGGACGAAGGGAGTATGTCCTTTAAGATGAACGGAACCAATTTAAATATTGTTGGCGTTGGTGTACTGAATAAAAACAACCCGAACAATAAATAATTTGATAAACTTGTACAGGAAGTTTTTAATTCCATTTCTACATTATAATAGAATACAATGCTTGAGTTTAAGATACAAAATAAAGTTAAAAATAATGCATGAAATTGTAAGAGATGGTAGAGAGAATAAATCAGAGTTCTATCAATTTATCACATATTTAATCTACGAATAGATTTATGTCATGCAATATCAAGAGTCCGTTTGTTACCGATTAAAATCCAATTAAAATTGAAAATATAGTCGTTATTGGATCTCACTTGTCTAATAAAAGTCAACAATAACATTTAGTTTTTCAATTTTAATCGGATTTTAATCTCTCCCAAATGGGCTCCAAATAAGTTACAATCACTGAATTAGATGTCTTTTAGGATTGAAATACATCAAAGAAAGTCGGAAAATATCAGATTCTAATAGCCAAAGATCATTTAGGGATGAAGGGACTTCATAGGTGTCGCTTGACAACCCGGGTGTCTTGGCTAGCATCGCAAGGCAGCACGCTAATCGTAGGGTACCTGCGCTGGACCGGTAGCACATTGCACTGCCATGGAGTATGCTAGCACGGGCGTACTAGCTTGATAAGCAATCTGGTAGCAAGGATGCACAGCCAATTTCTATTATTATCTTTTGATACTTGAGTTAAAAACAATGGATTAACAAATTTTGCTTTTTAATTTTTCAATATGCTAGTAAAATGAGTTGGCTAACAGAAAAAATGGTGAAAACCATCCATTGGGATGAATGAGCTAGCACTTTCCAAATGTTCGAGATGAATTTTTGAATGATATGAAAGGTTATGGACATTTTAACTTTTGATGGATAAATGATTAATTGGTTTAATCATTATGCCAGTTACCTGATGTCTTTGACTGGATCAACGATGGAAGATTTAAAAAGAATGGATGTCATGAATAATGGTTTGTGTGTTGTGTCGGAAGTGTAATAGCTTTACTTCTTAAATAATGAACCACGACTTGTTTCTAAAGTCCATGCATGATATGAAAAATTATATGTGTTTGGGGACTCTTATTACACCTTGCTAATGAGGCTTAAGAAGGAGCCCACATGACAGTCAACTAGAATCTCGATAAAGGCCCACACTCCACGTCATCAAAGGTAACATGACAAATCATCACTCTTTGCCCAACAGGAGCGCCACGTGTGCTTCAAAAGCTTCATTGCCGAAGCAAGACGCCACCTGCTGCAAAACAACTAGAGATGCGATTCACCGTTGTCAGTGGCCAAATGTCATGTTATCGAAGCGAAAGCGTCTTAACAGTACAAAAGAAGTGGAGATGCGATTCACCGTTTTAGATGAAGTGCTATGTCAGTGGCCAAAGGTCATGTTATCGAAGCGAAAGCGTCTTAACAGTACAAAAGAAGTGACACGTTGTCTCAACCTAAGTGTTATATGGAAGATCGAAGCCCATATGGTCGAAGCGGGAGTCTCCTAACCATTAAAGGAGCATCTTTCATATCCACTTCTCCCAAGAGATCTGCTTAAAGATTTTGTGCGAATGACTGATGTGACCTTTGTTGCAACAGAAGAGTGTCAAGTAGGTTAGCCTACTACATAGATATTCAGAATACATGAAATACTGCATGGCCTATGACGTTTAATGTGATGACCTAGGACGAGACACTTCGACTGTTAGGATGAAGTCACATGCTTCTTCATTGAAAGACCACCACTTTAGTCATACCACTATATAAGCTTACAACTCACACCAACTCAAGGTAATGCAATCTCAACTCTCAAACACCGTAATATTGCTATCTTTCTCTCAATATTCACATATACTCCCGGTGCTCATACACTTTAGTGGCTTGCCCCATAAAGCTCGTCCCACACCTACTATATTTCTTCACGTTGATCAACTTGAACGTCAAACTGCTCGCGATCGTTTCCTCCACCACCAGAGAAACCTACAGATGATTAGTAATTTACCTAAGTGTGTAGGAAAGGAGCTTTTGTAGACGCGAAAGAGCCCGAGATTTGTTGGCCACATCAGATGTATATTTTCAAGGTTAGCAGTTAAGCTAACCAAGATCAGTTGTACATCTTGTTGAAAATGAAAGAAATTACAAAGAGAGAGGTTAGAACCAACATAAAAATAGATAAATAAAAAGTCACCTATTATTGTCTCATTCAAATTCTAATCATGTCTATCACGAGGTATCGAGCAAGTTTGTCATGAGATATGATATCACTGTCTAAATGAATCACTATCCCTACCCATTGAACTATATCTTCATAATCAAATCTCATAGAAAAAAAATTGCGTTTATCTAAAACTCTTTAACTTTTGATCGTCGTTCATAAAACCTTTTTGCTAGATGTGCTCGAAGCAAAATGGTGAGCTAGGTTCCTATTGAACATATACTCACCAAAGTCTTGTTAAGAATTTACTTAATCATGCGCAGTGAAAAATAAAACAATTTCAATTTCCACCAAAGATCTGCTTTGTGTTTAGATAGAAACTGTGATAAAATTTATATATTTGATGAATTCTGTAAACTCCTTTGATGATTCTCGAACTCGAATGATCACGATCTGCAATCCAAAATGTTCAATTGTCCAGCCTCCAATGATGATCCAAACAGAGAACAAGAATGACGATCAGGATTTTCTTTTTGTGTGCTAGCAAGAATAGCGAGTTTTTCCGTACTGTTTTCAAACCCTAGCGGCATATTAATATAAATCCAAATGAATTTGGCTCGTCTCTTAAACTTAACACGATCCAATATTTAATTAATCAAATTAATTAAATATGGTCCTTGAATCAGTCATATGTAATTTGTATCTCACAATCATAACTCCTTGTGATTAACAAATCACCAAGATTTGAATTTACAGATTCGATTATTTAATATATTAGAATATTGATTTTAATTAAATAATAGATATTAGCATAATTATGTATCGATTATATATATATAATTAAAAGTATTTATGTCTAAAGTTGATTGGATTTAGAGCATAACACTTACAAACTCTCACTTGCACTAAATCCTATCACTTATGTATCTTATACCATAAAGTCTAAATGACGATCATGTTTATACTGCAACAACTCTTTGTTAGTGAATCTACAATTTAATAACTTGTGGGAATTTAATAATAGATATTGTCATAATTACGCATCGATTATATATATATATTAAAAGTGTTTATATCCAAAATTGATTGGACGTAGGGTATAATATTTACAAGCTCCCTCTTGCACTAGATCATTTCATTATATTATCTTTCTAATGAGATAATATTGTCTTAACACGTGTTTGGATCATTGATGAGACATTAGTTCCTTCGTTTGGACGATGGCTCCATTGTTATCACAATGCAGAAACATATAATCAACAATGTTAAGAACTACCCAAAGTTCATTAATGAACTTCTTGATCCAAACTACAACTTTTGTTGCTTTCTAAAATAATGATATATAAGACTTCTATTATTGAAATTGAATCAACATTTATTTTCGATTTGGAATCTTTTCAACACACCGCTTAAGAGTAAATCAATATCCTAATTGAGATATACTATCATTTTAATCTGACTAAAAGTTAGTATCAATGCATCCATCCATGAACTCTCATTTCATTTTTCTTCATATAGAATCTTCTCAAGATTTTATCTATAAGATTGAGATGAATTAAGCAATCTTTTAAATCTATCTCTGTAGATCAACTTATTTCTCCCATATCTATCACGGAAAAGTTATTTGACAATCATATTTCAACAATTGAAATTTAAAGTCATCGTTTCATGTTATATGTCTCATACATGTTAAAAATATTTATGTTCAAAATTTATTGAATTTAGGTATAACACTTACAAATCTATACAATCCATGGCATCGCATATATTTTCTTTGACCCCCTCTTTGTCATTGAGCACAATATTTAATTAACTGAAGAAGATGTATTTGTCACAACCGTTACTTTTTTTTTGGATCCCATAAAACGTTAGTAACAGGATCATTTACTACTTTTCGAAAATTGGGTCCAATGTTGACTCAATTATCTCTTCGAAGTGGTAGACAATATTGTTTCATAGAATTTTCATTCCAAACGTCAACCAAACCTTTACCCTTTTCTGTGAAGCAGTCCCTAAATTATCAAAAAATTCATTTTGGCCCCTTCAATTGCTGAATAGTGCAAGACAGCAGCTGGATTTTTCGATAATGACATATCAATCACCGAAGTTTTTTAGAATGTGCATTATGGTCCTTATCTTTCCAACAATCAGTCAAATCAGTCCCAGACTTTCTTAAGTTCGTAATTTTGTTCCCAAAACTGTCAGATTGGTTTTATGCAACCCCTGATTTTTTAGAGATGTGCATATTTGAACCTAAAGATTCTATATTGTGCAAGTTGGTCCCCAAGATTTCAAAATTGATCCATGAACTCTAAGAAATTAACAAATTTGTACCCCGTATTTTCTGAGATTTCAAATCTACCCCTCCAGTTTCTGATTCAGGTATTTTGTTCCATTAACCTTCTAGTTGTTGCAAATTGGTTCTTGACATTTATGCTGTAGCACAATTGACCCAGTGCTTTTGAATATTTCAAAACGTTCTATAAAGCTTCAGTATTATTCATCTCGGTTCACGTGGGCCTGTAAAATAATAATATGGGCTTGGTAATAAGGTACTTTACCCACCAGATCTTGGCCCAGTGGAACTACATTGAAGATTCACGAAAGCTGATCCTTCTTGTTCCACCATGATGGGCTTTGCCGATAGGTCACGAGACACGCCTAATCGATCAATTTTGACGTAGCTTTTATTTTTACTTCTACTTTTTAAAGAATAGTTTTCTAAAAAAAGTTATTTTAATTAGTGCTCGATAGCTAAAGTCTTAAAGAATTTTCTCGGTATCAGTTTTTTCTAAGATCTCTTATAACTAAAATAAGCATCTTTATAAAATTAATAAAATGGGCCAAAAAATAACTTTAAAAAATTCCTTCAGACTTTTCAAAAATCAAGTCAAATAGATCATTTATATCGAGCCCCAAAAATTTCAATATATATATATATATATATCATAAAATCGAAGAAGATTTTATACTGTTTGGTGATGATTAAAATCAAATTTTTGTATATTTTGATATAAGTTGATGAAATGTGTTGTTAAAATTGCTAAAAATTGCGCGTCCTATGAAATATGTGATTAAAATTAATTATTAATTTTGACTTACATTAATCCTCATCATTGCAAAATCAATTCGCTCAACGTTTAAAATCTTTCAACCTTTAAGAACATGTTTAAAGCACTGGACTTGATTACGATAATCAAATGTTGTATAATTTAAAAAAGACAAACATGGTATAAGTGTACTAAAATTTATTTATTTATTTAAATTAGGATCCGAACTACCACCACCGCAGTTGGTAGCTGAACCATTCCATTTTCGTAAATTTTGATTTAGGATACAAGTTGCATTATTAAAAGCAAAAATATCGACACTTTGAAGGGTAAATTTTATGTAATTACTGAACTTTCATCGCAATTTCAATTGCCTCATCGATCTTTACTTTTGTCTTAATTGGATTACTTAAGTTCAATTTAGTTGATTAACTTAACTCCAATTTTAATTTCATATACTATTGTGAGATTCTCACGTGTCGTATTGATTATTCAATACTCGTATTCCAACATACATTTTCATGTAATCGCCGCTTAACATACCACTTACCACCGCATCACGTAAAATTAAAAAAAAAAATTATATATATGTGCTTTAATCTTTTTAATATTATTAATTTAATATTTGAATTTTTTGATAATTAAATTAAGACCTGCTTGTTTCACATTATTTTAACATCAAAATGAATTTTTGGACATTTTTTTTTCAAAACTGTGGATCCCATCATGAGACAAAGTGGTCAAAAATTGCGATTGATATCCCTAAGCAACAGTCAAAATTCTCCTAAAAATGCCAAACAAATAGGATGTAAATCTTCATTGAACTCGAGTCCAAGCTTCCATGGCAGATCTAGGAATTTGAATGAGTTAGCATAGATATAGACGAGTGCGCCCCTGTCGAGCGATTGCCTAATATATGGAAAAAATTTCCATGAAATCAGCACGAGCGGCCGCCATTACTATCGGGGTACTGTCTCTATTCGTGCTCGGCTTTGTCACTATTGCCAACTAAGCAATTTTTTGTGAGTTTGGAAGACTATGGATAGAGTAGTAAATTTTAGAAGTTAAACCTAAATTGAAGTTGAGGGATTGCGGATGAAATTCATACAAATATTTACAAACAAAGGTTATGATTTTTAAAAAACTCCCACCAACCCCCAGGGGTAGTTTAGTAAAACTGCAAATATTTTGATGCATAGCACAGTACAGTGTTTGGTAGATCCGCATGGTGATTGTATTTTATTGAAAAGCTGCAGACTCACCGATTATCAAATCTCTCTCTCTCTCTCTCCCCGTCCGTCTAAATTTGTAACAACAAAAAAATGGCGTCCTCGAGTATGGTGAAATTGAACGCCGCCTCCTCATCTTGGATCGCCGGCCACCAGTCCTTCAATCAACGCCCCGGATCCGTCGGTCCTTTGCGTTCTCGCCGTGTGTCTGTCATCCGCGCCTGCTCTTACACTGATGAGCTCCTTAAAACCGCAGTAAGCTGTCTCGATTTTGAGAATTTATAAATAATTAAATACATATTGTTTCATAGATGTACATATTGTGTTTATCGAATTGAATGTTACGGTTTGACTTTGACGAATTGTCGCTAAAGATTTATACAGCCAGCAACTTTCTGTCGATACTGTTTCTTCTCACTTTTTGTTCATTACCAAGTTAAACTAAGACGCTCAGTTTCGGATTGATCATTGATGGGAACATTGTGTTCATGTACGGTTTATTGATGTATTTAACTTGTTTTAATTTTATAATTATTCCTGGAGTTTTAAAGCGAATGCTTGCATGGTTAGATAACCGATATTGATTTTTGACAGATTTGTTAACACGGGATCGAATATTTTTTAGTTAGATTATTAGTAACGTTGATCCGCCTTTTCTTTTTCTTTTTCTACCTTTAATATAAAAAGATTTAATTTAGCATTAATCAATGTAAGTCTTAGATTTTTTGAGATGATTAATGCTATTGCTAACCCATTTATAAGGGTATACGAGTGATTGATCAAAATCTTGTAGCTAATGAAATTTCAAAAAAAATTGTTTTCTATCATTTGATAAGGAAGCTTTTATTGTAACTCTGTGGTGAGCTCAGGGTTCGGTCCGTTGTGGCATGACACCACTCCGTTGATATATATGCTGATAGATTGATAGAAATGGTTTGTTATTAGGAATCCACTTTTGTTGTTATTTACTGATTGAAATTGATTAATTAAACTTCAAAATAGTTAGTATCTGCGCTAGCGGAAGCATGTGTCATCTCCAGCTATATTTTCTGAGTTTTATATAATCTGGAATTTAAAACCCAAACTAGAGATACAAGTGAAAAAGGTTTTGAAGTTGAGATTACTTATTTAGAATAGCATAAAAGATTCTGTTCTCTTAGCAGCATAAAATATTTTGTCTCCTCGTATAACTAAAATAAGCAAGCTCATATAATTCCACCCAAACATGCTTAGTAATTGTAAACTGGATAGTGCTATGTATTTTATGCCACAAATATTGTTGCTTTATCGTTGATGAATTGGAAGTTTAGCTTTGGTGTCATTTCTAAAGCATTTTCTCATTTCCTTTTTATTCTTTTCGCGTAAAGAAATCAATTGCATCTCCGGGTCGGGGTATTCTTGCCATTGACGAATCAAATGCAACATGTGGAAAAAGGCTGGCATCCATTGGACTTGACAACACAGAAACAAACAGACAGGCTTATAGACAGCTGCTGCTGACCACTCCCGGCCTTGGTGACTATATTTCTGGTGCCATTCTCTTCGAAGAGACACTTTACCAGTCAACTACAGATGGAAAGAAGTTTGTGGACTGTTTGCGAGACGAGAATATTGTACCCGGTATCAAAGTTGATAAGGTAAGCTTGTTATTACTTTAATCTGTAGGAAATGTACCTTTTTTGTTTTGAAGATCACCAAATTACCTGAACTTTCAGGGTTAGAGCTGCTATTTCACACCTCTGTGTTTTGTTTTGTTTTGTATTTTTTCTTTTGACAGGGTTTGGTTCCGCTACCAGGATCCAACAATGAATCTTGGTGCCAGGGGCTAGATGGTTTGGCTTCTAGATCTGCTGAATACTATAAGCAAGGAGCTCGTTTTGCAAAATGGTGTGCTGTTTTCATTTTAAAATGTCAGCTGTATCTTTTCTTTAGGATGTCCATGTCAATAAATTGTTTCTTTTTATGATCTTTTCTCCTTTGCATTCTAATATTTCAGGAGAACTGTCGTCAGCATACCATGTGGTCCTTCTGCTTTGGCTGTTAAAGAAGCAGCATGGGGTCTCGCTCGTTATGCTGCTATTTCTCAGGTACCTAACTAAATTCCAATACCACTCTATTCCTTGCATTTTCTCTTCTGAGCATGCTTGGCTTGTTTAATTTTATTAATTAAATCCTGGTGTTTATTCTCTAAAATCTGAAGAGCAAAACAGATATCTTACTTTCTATTGGTGGTGAATTTAGAGGATGGATTTGGGATTTCTTGTGCAGGACAATGGTCTTGTGCCTATTGTAGAACCTGAAATTCTTCTGGATGGAGACCACCCAATTGAGAGGACACTTGAAGTGGCAGAGCGCGTGTGGTCAGAAGTTTTCTACTACTTGGCAGATAACAATGTTGTCTTTGAAGGCATTCTACTTAAACCTAGCATGGTAACTCCAGGTGCTGAACACAAAGAGAAGGCTTCTCCAGAGACCATCGCCAAATATACACTCACCATGCTTAAAAGGAGAGTGCCCCCAGCAGTTCCAGGAATCATGGTATTAAAAATGGATCCCCTATCAATTAGATTAATACTATGAAATTTAAACCTTCATCTCCAAATAGCTCACATTCTTCCCGAGGCACCAAGTGTGTAACCTCAAATGTTTGGTGAGGCAAGGCTGTAGGCAATATTTATTGAGGTCAAAGCTAAAGAATGGGTGTTTCAAGCTCACCAATTGGAGGTCCTCAAATAAAAAGCACATATAGACACGAAAAAAATAAAAAAATTGGTGCAGCCAAATTTACCCTTTATGGTGACCTTTTAACAAGTTGATGTGTTGAACTGTCCTGCTTTCATTTTATATTAATAAACAGTTTTATGAAAAAGAATACGGCCAATTTGAACTGAATAATTGCATCAGGAATGCTCTTTTTCCTTGCATCACACAGTAAATGTTGGGGTCATTCTTTGAGCGTTCCTAGTTTTGCTTATATAACGAACACTTCTTTTGATTTAATGTCCCTTCAATAAAATCTCTTTCCTATTGTAGTTCTTGTCAGGAGGACAATCTGAAGTAGAGGCAACATTGAACCTCAACGCAATGAACCAGAGTCCCAATCCTTGGCATGTCTCTTTCTCCTATGCCCGAGCACTTCAGAACACCGTGCTTAAGACATGGCAAGGACGCCCAGAGAATGTAGAAGCTGCACAGAAGTCACTTTTGGTGCGTGCAAAGGCGAACTCCTTGGCACAGCTCGGAAAGTACTCAGCTGAAGGTGAGAGCGAGGAAGCTAAGAAGGGAATGTTTGTTAAGGGCTACACATATTAAGTGCCAGGTTAATTCACAAGTCAACCCAATGTAGTCGAGTAATTTTGGTTAGTTCTTAGTTTCTCTCTTGCTAGGAAACAATGGAAAAGCCCGTTGCTCTATTATTTCCATATTTAATATAATGCTGTTGAATAATAAATAAGAGGTGAGGAAGACTTATTCTGAATTTCCACACTTGATAGGGTGGATTTAGTGATAAATTAGGTGCTAGTTGACCATCTTGATGTAATCTTATTTTGAAATACTTGGATGCTGAGATGCTTTCAGAGGCCAATGGCCATCTTGATAGGGTGATCTGAAAACTGCTTGAATTATTGTACTCGTGATCTTTATTTGCATTTATATTGAAAAAAATTGTGGTCATTTTGAGACGGCTGGCCGAACAAGAACAGTAGGATGCCTAACAACTTGCTGCATTAGCATCATTTTTAAGTCTTAAGTGCATGTTGGATACGTAGTAATGGGATAAAACTGGATATTATAATAAACAGAATTTTAGTATTTTTTTCCCTTTTTAAGGCTATCCTCCTCGCAGCCGAAGATGTCATAAAGGGCAATCTGGGATAGGTCATGCACTATCCTACTTATTTTGACTTAAATTATAAATAGATAGAAATAAATGGGGTATAAGTGGATAGTATTTATGGGTTCTCGAAATGTATTGATAAAAAAGGGCTTAAGCCCCTGTTTAACAATCATTATTTTCAAACTTTTTTTTTACATATTCATTTTCAACCACACTTTCACACAACAAGATATTCTAAACATAAATTCAAATATTTTTCATACTTTTTAACCACATGTTCTTCTAAAAATCACAATTCAAAGTTTTTATTTTTGTGTAAATAATGACCACCAAACAAGGGCTAAGTGCTTATAAAACAGTGAATTGCCCTTGAAAGGTGACATATTATCGGAAATGATGCCTCTCTCTCTCTCCATTCGTTGGATCGCACTTTTAGTCCATCAGACAAGATTTGTTGGATGATGTAAATTAAGGGACTGAAGGGAGATGAATCCAACAATTTAATGACACACATTTGTCATTATACCTTTGTTGGGTTGTTGAATCACAGCTTGCAAGCTGCAATTGTTCCAACCTTTTTGTCACATTTTTCAAATAAATTGACCCTAAAATTTAAGGGGACCCCTAAATCCATGGATCTGTGTGTGTGTGTGTGTGTGTTGGGGTGGGTGGTGTCCTAATTGATAACTTCCTTAATTTCTTTGACCCTTTATTTTGGATCCTAGATTTGTGATTCATTTACTTCATTGAATTTTTAGGTCAATTCTCAACATTTGGGTGGGGTTGTAAATGTGGGATTTATTTATTTATTTTTTCACTAAATTTATAAGAAAGCTGTTTCATATGTGATTATTAGTAAGACAGATATATTTTCCATGACGAACAAAATATGTTTGGTTTATATGTCATTCGTTATTTGTCAACGTAAAAAACTTGTAACATTTGACAACACGAATATCAGCACTTCAGCAAGAATAAAANTTCCTTAATTTCTTTGACCCTTTATTTTGGATCCTAGATTTGTGATTCATTTACTTCATTGAATTTTTAGGTCAATTCTCAACATTTGGGTGGGGTTGTAAATGTGGGATTTATTTATTTATTTTTTCACTAAATTTATAAGAAAGCTGTTTCATATGTGATTATTAGTAAGACAGATATATTTTCCATGACGAACAAAATATGTTTGGTTTATATGTCATTCGTTATTTGTCAACGTAAAAAACTTGTAACATTTGACAACACGAATATCAGCACTTCAGCAAGAATAAAAATTGCACCGCCGATGATATGTGTGGTTATGTATTTTTTTCCCGATTTTGATAATAATTAGGTTAAATAGAAATAAAAATATAAACGGTGTGGAGATAATCGTATATAAATAAGAATATTTTCATAGTCCAACTATTTCTATATATATATATATAT
>CAIGRL010237708.1:0-24214 GCA_903798325.1 Fraxinus xanthoxyloides
AAAAAAAAAAAAAAAACTTATTTGTAAACTATCCTCTCACTGAGTTACAAGTCCATGCTTTTTGTCACATTTTTCCTCATCAGATAGTAGTTGAGATGAGAAGCATTGGAGCATGTTGATCCACCGAGTAGAGCCACACTTTGTCTTTAATCATATGACTCATTTTGTCAATTTACATAGTTCATATTTCTTTTGGGATATATGTATGTTTTGTCAGAAAAGTTAAATTGTAATTCATGTATCCATATCATGAGTTCACTGCATATTAGGTATTTTGAGTACATTTGAGACTTTATTTGTAAAATATTAGTAAGGGCCCAACTTTGTATGTTGAATAATTTGAGTTTTGAGGGACTGTTTTACCTTGTTTTGTATTATATGTACTAGTTGAGGATATTGATTATTGTTTAGGTGGTTTTAGTATAAATTACAGGAGAAACTCTGTCAAATTTTTTATAAAAGTACGTCACAATCAAAACATGTCAAAGTCGCCTTGATGGTGGGTCCGACACTTAGCTGGTATCTACCATCGGCGCACAATACGTGTCGGGTTCATTAGGGTGATTTGAGACGGGTCGTGTCATGCACTCTATTACATCAGGAGCCCAAATAAATATACTTCGGTTACTACTAAAAATGGACGGCATGTCTTCCCTTCCTAGAACCGTGATTGAAGATATTTAATCACATTGTTGTCAACCTGGAATGCCTTTGTAAGAACATCACGAGAAATGGGAGGATTTGATCCAAAAATAGCATTTGCATTGGTTATGACTCCAGGATTTTGGCTGCTTAGACCTGCAAATGCAACCGCCTTCTTCTTCCCAACATTAAACTGGAAATGAATGAGGCCTTCAGGCAAGACAAAAACATCTTCTGGATGCAGTATTTTGGTAGAGAACTTGTTCTCCATGTTTGGATTTGCAGGATTGGAAGTCACGAACCCCGACATAGAGAGTGCCTTCGACTACGACAAGAACCTCCGTTGCACGAGGGTGTGTGTGGGGTGGGTTAAGGCCTTGCAGTGCATAGTCTATGCGGACTAAAGAAATGCCATGCGTATTGAGGCCTGCTAGTTTGTTGACAGTCACCTGAGTCACTCTTGATCCGACAGAATTTGATGTATTTCCATTGTTTGTCGAGACCCGAAAAGTAGAAATCATTGGCTGTGACCATCTTTGGGTCCTTGAAAATCTTTCCATTTACAAAAACTGCATAAAACGAAGTCATATATAATATGGTTATATGAATATTGTAAAAAAATTAGCAATTAAAGAAGCTTGAAATAGGTATTTACCGGCAGCAATGACTAGAAACTGCAGGTTTTGGGTGGGAAAAGATACTATATATGGTTTAGTATCTTTGACATTGTCATCACGTTAGTAGTGTTAAAGCAGGTAGTTCGGCAATTTTATATTCGAGAATGAACCATTAATCTTAAATACACTGCTTGAGTGCTTCTTTGTCTTTGGAATAAGTCATTTTTTTTTATTTGATGCCCGTAACAACACTCCATTAATTATTTTAACTTTCTTTGTTATTGCCTACTTTCTTTAATGGAAACTTGCACGTATACGCAAATAGGCTAAAAAAGACGAATTCAATGGAGTTCATGTGGATTATTCACTGGCCGTCGTGGCATGAGCGAGGAAAAATGCATATTTCATGAATATATATTTAGTTTAATTTGAGGGGAAGTTGACGGAAACTATTTTTGGTAGGTGAAAAATGAAAAATGTCTACTTTTCATAAATTTAAAGAGAAATCTTCCAAAAAGTCTAACTTGTCCTTGTTGAAGAAATGTTATTGGGTGACTCATGTATCATCTACGATAGTGGTAGGGATACTATCATTTAATCGAGATTTCATATATTGTGTAGTCAATTGCATTGCACGTAGTACAAGGTCTCTACATAACTTACAGTGCGTTTGATTTACTGTTTTCAAGTTATTTTTAGTTTTTAATTTTGAAAAATACACAAAACTCGTTTGATTAAACATTTCTAAAAATACATTTTCGAAAACAATGTTAAACTTATAACATAAAATTAGAAATATATTTCACCATTTTGAGTATTTTTAGCAAAAACTCCAAAAACACTCAAAACATAGAAAACAAACGTTTAAATAAAAAGTTAGTAATTAGCACATATCGTCCACACCTTTCGTTGTTATTGTAAAAAACGTCCATACGTTTAATTTTTTTTGGCATTTTCACATTTTATTGCGTAAAATGTTATTTTCACCTATTTTCTCGATTGAAAATTATGAAATGGCGAATATACCATTCTCTTTAAATAAAACAAAAAGAAAAAAAACTAATTGTAATCACAGTCCCAATTTTTTTAAAAAAACGCAAATAAGTTAAAAATAAATTATTAAAATAGTAATTAGCACATAATGTCCATACCTTTAACTATTATTGCCAAAAAAAAAAAGTCCATACCTTTTATTTTATTTTGGCATTTTCACCCTTAATACACATTGAATTGTGCAAACCATTATTTGTATTCATTTTAATCCAATTTCTCAATAAAATGCTGTGAAATAATGAATATATCCTCATATTTAAATAAAAAGCTAAAGAATAATTGCAACCATAGTCCTCAATTCTTTTAAAGTGCAAACAAGTCCACAATAAATTTTTTTTTTTTAAAAAGTGCAACTAAATCCCGATTAAATCTATTTTAAAATTTAAAAAATAAAAACAAATAAAAAGTGAAAACGAGTCCCAAAAAAATTATTAAAGAATTAGAAATTAAAAATATATTTTTTATTTAAATAGGAGGGTATATTTATTATTTCACATTTTTTTTATTGAAAAATTAGATGAAAATGGATAGAAATGATGGTATGTGCAATTAAATGTATAATTAAGGGTAAAAATAAAAGATAGAGACTTTTTTGCAATAATAGTTAAAAGTAGGGACATTATGCGCTAATTACCATTTTAATAATTTATTTGTGATTTATTTGCGCTTTTCAAAAAAAAAACTGGGACTATAATTGCAATTAATTTTTTCTTTTTCTTTTTGTTTTATTTAAAAAGAAGGGTATATTCATCATTTCGTAATTCTAATTGAGAAAATAGATGAAAATGACCTTTTGCACAATGAAATGTGGGAATAAGGGTGAAAATGTCAAAAAATGAAAGGTATGAACGTTTTCCCCAATAAAAGGTGGGGATGTTATGTGCTAATTACCTTAAAAATTAATTTACATCAAATTATAAAAATTTAAATTATAAAAAATAAAAATATGAAATTCTAAAACATAAAATTCAAAAAAATTAATATTCAAAAATCCAAAAAAATAATAATTTGATAAACTCTAAGAAATTCAAAATAAAATTCACAAAAAATTCTAATAAAAGAAATTCCAAAAAATCTAAATTTTGAAAAAATAAAAAATTATAAAATATAAAAATAGTTCAAGCTCTTAGTGGTTATTTATATTAATATTCTAAAAAATATATTTAACTGAAAAAAAGATAAAAATTCTCGTTTTATGTCATTAATATTTATTTTTTAGTTCCTATATTTCGCCAACTAAATTCATTATTTGTTTTTGTTTTACTTTTGTAGCGACAAAAAAATTGTAAGATTTATCAACTTTAAAATGCATATATTACTTGGTAATATATTAACGTAAACTTATCCTATTTTTACTGAATATTTCATTTTATGGAATAAAGTGTCATGAAACATTTTTTCTTAAAATTTCAAACAAAATATATTTTCTTGTTTTATGTTTCAAAACACTAGTTTTTCAAAATTACAAACTAAATGTGTTTTTAATAATCTTAAAATAGTCCTTCAAAACAAAAAAAAAAAAAATGAAAATGATTCCATAAATGAAAATTGAAACACAAACCAAACGAGCGCTAAGTTTTGAATAATGAATTTTTGGAGAATGTGTAGTTAATAAAATAAAAAAAGAATTTTGAATTTATGTGCAAAATATTTTATTTTGAGAATGTGATTGAAAATGAGTTTTAGGAATTTTTTATAGGGGATAAATTGATTTCATCTAGAGTTTTAAAATTTCTTTGTCTGGTGCAAATTACTATACAAAGAATAATATTATTTAAAACAAAATTGGTGTTACAACACGAGTTTAGGTGACATTAAATTTCATTAAACGATATGTAAATTAAATGAATTGTATAATTTTACTTGTGACAGTCTACGGGAGACTCATATGTACTCCTAGAAAGTTTTGCGAATTTTTCTCTATAAATAAGTTCTCCTTTTACATTTAATGAATGTGTCTTTCAAGTGCATTTAATAAAGAAATATTTTGAGAAAATCTTTAAGCTTACATTGCATGTTATTTCTTCTACTTTTTCATATCAAAAGCAATAAAACTTTTCAATCATCATATTTATCAAAGCGCTTCAACTAACACTTGAGAGCTATTATTCATTGAATCCGTTAAAGTGTTAGTCTATCTTAATACTTAATTCATTTGTATCATTTTTTAAGACAGAAGTTTCATTATATAATCATTTCTATAAACTTGTCGGTCATATTGAGATCCCTTGAAAGCTCAATATTTCATAAGGATTGATGTCCATTGTTTACAAGTCACTGAAAACATTATAATGGTTTTGTGAAATTACGAGGTTCGACCCAAATTACACCTAGAGGGGTGAATATGTGATTGTGTGGAATTAAAAAACTAATAATTAACTAGCAAAAAATTACTATTAATTATCTCTAGATGGTTAATTAATCGAGTCAATTTTTCTAAGTTGAATTGTCGTAGTTATATGAAAACAATAAATAAATAATCAGAATGATCACAGGGAAACCCCAACTGGGTAAAAACTCTGGACACTTTACCATTCAGAAGTTCATACACCTTCAAGAAGAAGGTTACTAGTAGAATCATACACAATACATCTTTTTCTGGACAAAACTAACCTTAAAACCAGCGTCACATAGTTGACTAATGCTTAACAAATTTGACTTTAAGCCTTTCACATAAAGCACATATGAGATAGCATGTAATCCAAATATATTAACGATACCTTTACCTAGAATATGTGCAGTAGCCTCGTTTCCAAATGTAACCATACTGTCATTCCAATCATTGAGAGTGGAGAACAAGACTTTACTATCACACATATGTCTAGGAACATGCACTATCAAGATACGACATAGAGTTATTTTGAGTTTTAAGTGCAACGTGGGTAACATAGCACTTCAACTAATCATTAGACCTAGGAAATCAATTTTCTCAACCCATTTTTTAGAAGGAGAGGTGATTCAAGTTAACTGAGTCATCATCTCATTTAAATGGCTAATCTGATTGGCGAGGAAGTTAACATTACTCGAGATATCCTGACTTTTATTCCTAGTCACAAGATTATGGAACCTAGGTCTTGTGTGTCCCAGTGAACCACAACGGTGAGATGTGAGAATAAACCTAGGCTCAAACTTACTTGGAGGTTGTTGCGGATTTATTAGACGATTAACATTATGTTGTCTAGTAAGTCTTGATCCTAAAATATTCTTGCCCTTGGGTTTATGAATAGCAGCATTCCAAATTTTGTTAGTAGCTAGGACAAACGTGGTCTTGGAAGTACTAGCAGTAGTATTACCATTTTGAACGTATCCTAAACCGTATCTATTTCAAGCAGGCTTTTTCATCCCTAAAAGATTATCAAGTTTCTGAGTACCATTCATGAAAGAATTAATTTGAGTATTAGATTTTTCTAGATTACTTGTTAAGGATTTAACTTTAGTTTCTAGATTCCCATTAACAAGTTTCAACTCGCCCTAATTTTTGGTAAAATCCTGAAGGTCACCTAAGAGTTTCTCTCTCTCTCTCTCACTCAAGTTTATTAACTTTTTTTAGTACAACTTTATTAACCTTATTGGTTTTAAGACTCTACTCAAACAATTGTCGATAAGATTCATGAATATTGGTCTCATTCTTAGAGTCGTCCTTAGAATTTTCACTTTGTTCATCATTCTCCACCGTTTCACTCTTCTTATTAGATTCAATCTTCGCTATATACATGAAAGACATAAAATTTTGTTCATCCTCAGAGCCAGAGGTATCATTCTGAACACTCGAATCTGATTCATCATCACTAAAAGTCATTGCTAATGCCTTATCTCTTCCTTTATTTAAATTCTTCTGCAAATTAGGACTTTCATTCCTATATTGACCAAAACCCTAACACTCATGGCATCTAACTGACTGGGTTTTCTTACTAGAAGTCCTAGGGTTATTCTTCATGCTTATCTTTCAAGAATTTACTAGAAACATCATTTTTACTATCGTGAGATTTTCTCGTATTTCTCATCGCCTTCTGGAATTTCTTCGTCATCCCTAAAGGTTTCAGTATCAGCAAACTCACTCTCTTCTTATCTAATGGTGTTCATGGCTATGGATTTAACCTTTTCTGGTTAAGAAATGGTAAGTTTATAAGTTTGGAGAGATCTTACGAGTTCATCTATCTTAACTTCATCTAAACTCTTATTCTTCAATAGCAGTGATCTTAGGTTTAAACCTTTCAGGTAGGGATCTAAAGACTTTTCGAACTATCTTAGACTCGGGGATCTTCTCGCCTAGGTTAAAACTCAAGTTTACTATATCATTGAGCTTTGCATAGAATTCATTGAAAGTTTCATCGTTGTTCATTCTAATTTCTTCAAACCTAGAGGTTAACATTTGCAGTTTAGAGTTCTTAACAGTTTCGGTACCCTTGTGTGTGGTCTCTAAGATATCTCAAACCTCTTTAGCAGTTTTACACATCGACACTCTCCTAGACTCCTCTGCAGGCACAGCCTTAAATAGAGCATGAAACCCTTTACTATTCCAGTTGCAATCAACTACTTGATCTTTGGTCCAAAGAGAAATGTCAGTGGTGTAACAACACTAACAACAGTGGTTGAAGGTGTAGTTCAATCGTTTTGTACATTGATCTAAATATGCTCGTCTAATGCTTTAAGGAATGCTCTCATTAGAACTTTTTAGTAAGCATAGTTGTTTCCGTAAAAAACGGAAGTACAGATAGAGACTAACTCATTTAGATTAATTTGTGGGCAAGTAATCGAAATATGGCTCTAACACCAATTGAAATTACGAGATTCAACCCAAATTACACCTAGAAGGAGATGAATAGATGATTATGCGGAATTAAAAAATTAATAATTAACTGGCAATAAGTCACTATTAATTATCTCTAGTATCAAGTCAATTTTTCTAAGTTGAATTGTCGTAGTTATATGAAAGCAGTAAATAAACAATCAGAATGACCACGGAGAACCCCAAATGGCTAAAAATTTCGAGCACTTTGCTAGTCAACAATCCACTATAAACGAATTATGAATTTACAATTCGTCAGACACGACTACCACTAGTACTTTTTGACCTCCTGATTGCAATTCGCACAACCCTCATGAATTGTGTGCTCTTTCACCAACTAACGACTTTATGAATTTGTCTATCTCATGTGGATCAACGAAGAACTCTGCATTCTTCAACAACAGGAACTCCAATCACATTCCATTGATCTTCATAACTCTTACAGATGCGTAGGAAGTAGCAGTTTGGAATTTAGATTATAGGTTTGATGTTTTAAATGCCAAGAACAAATAAAAACATGAAGTTGAAAGCTTGTTTGATGAAGAGGATATGAAGCAGTAAGTAATTTTTCAATGATCAATATTAAGAAAAACTGTTCAGATGCTTATTAGTATTTATAATTTAGGTTTAGAATTGAATGAGGTAGACAAAAAACCTTAAAATGCGAATTAAAATTTTTCGGGAAACAATGTTGCTCGAGCGAAAGCTGTGTGATAGGTGAGTGACAATGAAGTGAAATTGGGGCGCCATTTTTCCTTATTTCCATTCTCGAACCCTAAACCTAATATAATTCAATTAACAATATCTACAACTTACTCTTTGACTTTTACAACACATTAATCCTAGTCCTTTTTGTTCACATATTTGCCAATTACATTAAAAACCTAACATTTTGATTGCGCCATAAGTTAATTAATATAGTGCAAGGCCTTGCTCGTGAGAAAGAGTTTTGTAATGGAGAACATAGATTATTGATTTGAATCGAACCTCCATAAATATATTGATCCTTTTACTTATTTTTGCTTACTATTATTACCTAGTTGATCATCGTGTTTGTGATTTAATTTATTTGAAGTTATTTTTTGAAAAAGTTTCAAAATCTAATTTACCTTCTCTCAGTTAATTTGTGAAATCAATAAGTTTTAGAGCGAGGTGTTCACTTTGAAATTAAGATTTTATAATCTTGAGTAATGACTAATTTTAATCTTTAAAATCTTGAGGAACATTCTACAAATAGTCATCCTTTCTTTGATTATGCTCGTTATAACTATTAGAAAGCTAGAATAATAATACATATTCAATTAATAGATTATAATTTTGGGAGGTTGCTGAATGTGGTCCTTATGCGCCTATAAAAAATATTAAGGTTGATGTTAAATTGGATCAAACCATTTCAAAACTAAGAGATGAGTATGATGAAGAAGATAAATGAAAATCTTCTTTAAATGCTAGAGCAAAAAATTTACTTTATTGTACTTTGAATAAAACTGATTTAAATCGTATTAATCCATATGATTCCGCTTATGACATTTGGCACGTTTGGAAACCACTCACTTGGCCACTAGTAAGGTAAAAGAAACTAAGATAAATATTTTGGTTAAAGATTTTGAAATTTTCTTTATGAAACAAAATGAAGCCATTGTTGATATGATTACTCGTTTTTATCAATATTGTTAATGGCCTCAAAGGTTTTGATCGAAAACTTACTAACGGTGAATTTGTGAGTAAAATGCTTATATTTATCTCGTAAAATCGGAGCTCATTAAGGACGTGATAGGAAATACTAAAGATGTAAGCACATATCCATTGGAGGAGTTCTATGGAACATTGATGACGTATGAACTAAATCATGTCGAAATGAAGAAGAAAACAAGAAAAAACAATGAAGAGGAAACAAATGAGCCTCCAAAAATTCAAATTGCTTTAAAATCATCAATTGAGGCACATCAAGTCTAGACATGAGCGATGAAGAGATTGATGATTTAATTCTTCTTGTTAAGAAATGGGGAGGCTTTTGCAACAATTGTCAATTTCAAAAGAAGGGGGGCGAAGAAAATAGACAACCGAGTCACAAAAGAACCAAATGCCTTAACAAGAGAATTTTTGTCAAAAAGGTAGCACTGCAAGCAACTTTGCAAGCAACTTGGGATGAGATTGATGATGAAGACCATGAAGAAAATGAGAACTAAGAGGCAGTTGTCAATATGTACTTCATGACTATTGAAAATGAGGTAAATTCAAATGACCATTGTTTATATTGTGATTTATCTGCATCTTATAATGAAATTCTTGAAAAGAATTTAAAAAACTTGATTTAAATCTTTCTATTCTCATATATAAACATTCTTTGTTAAAAAATGAAGTAAAGAAAATTTTGGAAACACATAAAAATCTTGAAAAAGAAAAAGTTGATCACAATTTTTTGATTAAAGAGAATTCTTCTTTAAAAGAAAAGATTGTAGATTTGACTAAAATTGTTTACAAGTTTACTCAAGGCAAGAAATTTTTTAACTTAATGCTTGGTGAACAAAAATATATTTTTGATAAATGAGGAATTGAATACGAACCTAATCTGAAACAAAAATCTCTAAAAGATTTATTTGTTAAAGCATGTATTTCCTGTATTTCCTGTCTTCCAAATGTTACATGTAGCATTTGTAATAAAGATGGACATGTAACTTTTAATTGTTTAACCAAAATGAGGTTACACTTTGAAAACGAACATGAGTGGATTCAAAAGTCCACCAAAACTAACTGTCAAGTACCCAAAGTTGTATGGGTACCAGAGAGCAAAAATTAAACTATTTTTTGTAGATGCCAAAGAATATAAAGAGCAATTGGTTCTTGACTAATAGATGCCTATATCATGTGATCGAAGATAAAACGTTACTACCAAACTTCACAAAGAAGGATGAAGGTCATGTCACTTTTGAAGATAATGTCAAAGAAAAAATCATTGGCATCGAAACTATTGATAATGATTCATCTTCCTCTATTGAAAATGTTTTATTACTTGGTAACCTCAAACAAAACTTGCTTAACATTAGTCAACCATTCGATAAATGTTATCATATTAAATTTGATTATTCCAAATGCCTTATTGAAGATGCTACATCCAAAGAGGTGATATTTATAGGAAGCCAAAGCAATGATGTTTATGTCAAAAACATTGAATTTGAAATTGATTTTTTTTTATGACGTTTTAAAGACAATACTTGGTTGTGGCATAGAAGATTAGGTAATGTTAGTATGAACCTACTCTCAAATTTTTTCAAAAATGGCTTTGTTAAAGATTTGGCAATTATGAAATTTGAGAAAGATAAAATTTGTGATACATTTCAATTTGAAAAATAAGTGAAGAGTTCTTTTAAATGAAAGCAACACCCTTCAACTGCAAGACCTTTACAAACTATTTGGACCATCTAGAACCGCAAGTAACAAACATTATACTTTTTTAATTATTGATGAATTTTCTAAATTTATTTGGGTCCTATTTTGGAACTTAAAGGATGAAAATTTGAACACATTTAAACATTTTTGTAAATATGTTCAAAATGAAAAAATGGACACTATTACTACCATTAGAAGTGATCATGGTGAAGAATTTGATAAAATTGCATTTAATAATTTTTGCAATGACAATGGTTATAAACATAATTTCCCGACTCCTAGAATTCCTCAACAAAATGTAGTAAATTTCGATGCGCATCTAATAAATGTGATTATAACCAACTGACGTGCCTATTAATACTAATTATATAAAATATTAAATGATTTCAATATGTTTGAAGTATACATTTGAAGTAATATGATAAGGAGAAATAAATACATGTTGGACTCTTTTTTCCTTGGTTAAGGTTTTGTTCCATTGGATTTTCTTGGCAAAGTTTTTAATGAAATACATATTCGGAGGAATAATGTACTCTTTTCTTTCATTAAATTTTTTTAACAGGATTTTTGCTAGAATGATTTTAAACAGACATATTTTTATGTAATGAATATCCATAACCTATATGATAATTACCCTCAATATAACTTATGGTTTTACTCTCATTTGGCATAAATTGTATATGAGCTCCCGAATATAGAAACAAAAAAATTATTTTCCAATGAATCATCATGCTGACTAAAGTTAAACAAAGATACATGAATATTTTATATGAGGACGGTATTGTTTGGGGGCTATAACAAGATGCTATTAAACATAGTTCAGTAGAATTATTTTATACCAATTATTGAAAGATGGCGTGTTGAAGACATTGTCACACAAGACATGTATGACTCGATATAATAATTTTAATATATTGAAATTAGGGGAGTAAATGTACTTTCATTGCTTCGCTCAAGTTTTCTCTCATTGGGTTTACTTGACAACGCTTCAGTCAGTTAGGCTCCTCTAAGCAAAGAAAATAGGGGAGAACACTAAAACTTGATCAAAAACTTGATTAGAGGCCTTGGACACGAACGAGACTCATCTAAATTGGGCTTCTGACAAATTACCTTTGGTGTTGTTGCACAATGCCCTTGCGTACAAATGGACTGACTATGGACAAGTGTTATGAAAACACAAAATCAAGAAGCTTTGAAATGGAAATTTAATCATGAATTATGTCCACGAAAATATATTTCGAATTAAAATGACCGCAAGTGTACGGTTCGTTGACAAGTAATAAAGTAGATCTTTTAAGTCCGAGTATCGTTACTACAGAGATTGATTAGTTCAAATTTAAATATTCTCGACCTTAACCAAAACAAGGATAATATGATGTGTTTATAATTGAATTATATCTAACTTAACCTACTTATGCAATTATGAATGAATTAACTAAATTAAATGCAAATTATGTTGAAAGCAAGTTAATGTGTTTTAATAAATGACAAACGCACTAGAATCCCGAATTCTTATGCAATAATCAATTTTAACCTTAGTTTTACACAGTGACAATACGATTAAATATTGATGAATTAATGTTCTTAAATTATTTAACAATCTCTCTCGAGTAATGTAAAACATACTTTTATATATGACCCCACTATATTTCTATGATGGGTGCGAACATATAAACGTGCATGAACTTTTATGAAATTTAAAGATTCACATAAGGCATAGCGGTATATTTCTATCCCCTATCAAACCCTATGACAATTTATATATGTCGAACCTATTTTCCTTCTTTCGAATGCATAAAATAGGCCAACAAATTCACACAACTAACGTGCACAACAATTGTGGAGAAAATAAAATCATATAAATTGTTCAATATCCAAAATTTGCGTTTCAATGTCAAATATATAAAACTAAAAATAAAAAACTCATATTGCATGACTCATCGTTCTCCTAACACATAGAAAACTAGCATAACATGTTATGAAGAAGAGAACACAAAGAATATTGAAGAATCAACATCACCCAACATAATTCTTGAATTTATTATCGTGTTCTTAGTTTTGATCTTCGTGTTCTTGGCTTCTTCTCTGCTCCAAAAGCTCTTCAAAATATGTTGTAAAACATGTTTATCACTTTTGGACGCCCCTAGGGTTTTAAAAGATACCCCAAAATTCGTTTCCATAAGAGTTGTAATCAAAGTAGGAAACCAGAAATTTTTTTGCCGATTTAGCTTAGGCGGGCGCCCAATAGAAAATTGGGCGGTCCTCAGGATAAAAAAACCGCCTCTATTAGTTCTTGCCCAACAAATATAACTAGACTGCTGCTTAGTTATAAAACTTTCGCCATTTTATTTTCAGTCATTTTCTTCATTCTTTCTCTCATCTTGGTCCTCCACATCAAATTATTTCAATTGTAGTGCTTAAACTTTTACTCAAATATATATTAGTCTCCAAAATCCATCAATTGGCCAATTTATCCTTCTTTCTTTTTCTATTGCTTAGAAACGAGTCCAAAACTGAAATAAGATAAAATTAACCCGAGTTAAGTAAAAATTAATAATTTAACGATGTGAAATCCAAGTAATATGACCTCAATAAGTGCAGGAAATGCACTTTTCAAACACCCCCAAACTTGAGCTAACCTAAGTTAAGTAAAAATTAATAATTTGATAACAAAAAACCAAAGTAATTTGACACAAATAATTGCACAAAATGCACTTATCAAATACCCCCAACCTTGAGCTATTGTTTGTCCTCAAACAAAATTGTAACTTAACTCCACATAAAACACGGTTTGTCAACTTGCAATGTCTCAGGATTGGAATTTAACAATTAATAAAAAGAACAACTTTAACAGTGCAAAAATCAAATCAATCTCCACTTATTATATGCATAACTCGATGTGTGTTGTAAGCTCATTTAGACATATTAAGCATCGTGATTGGCTCAACACCTGACCCATAGTAGTCAAAGATTTCCTTACTTCACTCGAGAGATGCACACACCCCAAACTTATTCTTTTCACTCAATTTTCTTGGGATGCATCCTAAGTTGAACTTATTCAATTCTATTATTTACCCTCTCTCAATTTAAATACATCTTACTATCACAAGTTCACACTTCAACAAGTAGAGACTTTCCATTTTTTTGATTACTTCAACTTTTAAGATGAAATTAAGCTACTTGCCTCGTATTAGAGATATGGTTCTATCAACCGAATGCCTAGGGCTTAATCAATGTAATTGCTTATTTTTTTTTATTACTCATGTTTTCTCCAGATAATTTTTTTTTTCAATTAAACATCTTCTTATTTGCTTTCTATATATCCCTATAGCGGGCTTCAGGCCGATGACTCCCAAATCAGATGATCATAGGGCATCAGGTTTTCAACCAACCGCAAGACATAATCACTCGAGTTATACATACTCGAAAATATGCTTTTATTTACTCAACGATTAGTGCAATGCCCCCTTTCTTTCAGACATTCAGCCTCCAAAACATTCTCATAATTTAAGACTTTCATCTAATTGGTTTAAGATAATCCACACAAGAAAATCTCATGCACGAAATCCCTACTCATCTCAAAGTTCTATTGTAAAGCTCAACCATCTCCAAACTACTCTATAATTGGATTATGGATTAATACTATGTAGGTTATTTAGTTTATGTACAATGTTCAACCATTTCTAAGTAATGAACCAAGTCATCAACCAAATATGTCAATATGAGTATCGTGCATAAAGAATGTCAAATCTAGCATAAACAAGCTTTTACTAATCTAGTAGTGCACTATTTTCACTATTCACAGTTCATACCTATTTCAATATTCACATCATAACCAGTAAGGTCATCAAACCCACACAAGCACTCCCAACTTTAATCTGATGCTAGAAAACAAATAGATAAAAATTTGATAATAACTTAATAAAAACTGTAGATTTTTTTTCACACAATCACACAAAAGCTGTTGTAACATGATGAATGAAAATATTCCCACCCCCAAACTGATATAGAACATTGTCCTCAATGTTTGAAGAATAACAAAATGCAAACTTAAAGGCACATAGAGATAAGGACAAATTCACATAAAGATAAAGAAAATGGGGTTAGGAATACTAACCTGATAGATGTAGATGTGAAGGTAAAGATGATGGAGTAAAAGGAGTGTGGACTACGCATAGACTCTTTATGTTCTGTAAAGATGATGAATGACTCAATATTATTCAAAAATACGAAAAATTCCTAATCTAATGAGTAAAATAAAATGAATAAAAGAGAAGAATTATTGGGTTACCTCCCAACCAACACTAGTTTATAGTCTATAGCTTGACTTTACTTTGGTATGTTCATGGTGGTTCAAGTAGAAGAATTTCTCCATTGTACTTCTTGCAATTTCCAACTTTGCATCCTCTTTTAGCTCTCCAAACTTTGAATTCTCTATTCTCGTCTCTACCAAAAAATCCTCCAGATTTTGGTTTTCCCTTTTGACAATTTTGTTGAGGGGACATTTCGTCTTCATTGATGCACTGACACTCGTCGAGGGCTGATGATTGCTTGGATGGATTATATAATTTAAAAACTTCTTGCTCCTCATCTACACTCAATATTAGCTCACAACTTTCCATATCAATCAAAGTTCGACCTATTGCTAAGAATGTTCTCCCCAAGATTATTGGAATATTCATATCTTCTTCTATGTCTAGAATAAGGAAATCTGCTGAAAAGATGAATTTCTCCCCTTTAATCAGCACATCTTCTATAATGCCTCTTGGGTGGGGAAGCGATTGATCATCCAATTACAGAATCAACGTTGTTGCTTTAGCTTCTCCCAAACCGAGTTTCCTGAAAATAGAAAATTGCATCAAATTACTACTCTCATCAGTATCACATAAAGTATTAAAATACTAGCTTTTCCAATTGAAATAGGTAAGGTAAAACTCCCTAGATCCTTAGCAGGTGCTTCTATTGTTTGTTTAGTTTGTTCCACTCACTCCTCATGAAGATTGTACTATTTCCTTAGTCACAACCAGCTTTTGATATGTGTCTTTGGTAATTACACACCACTCCTAGTGATGATTGATTTCATAGATGGATCCTTAATTTTTTCATTTCCCAAAATACGTATGGCCATTACCTACTCGTTTTGATACGTATGATTGCTTGGCTAGGTACCTGGTGCTCTATTTGTCATAGAAAGTGTCATCTGCCCCACTTGAGTCTCCAGAATTTTAATAGCAGCACTCTGATCTCGGAGAGTTATTTCGATTTTCCTCATGAACTAGTTATTAGCTTCCATGTATTAATTTGTTTATCTTCCAGTTGAAAATTCTTCTCCTGCTGCTGGAATTGATATTGCGGCTTATTTTGATTCTGATTAGCCGAAGAGAAATTTGGGTGTTTCCTCCAACCTGGGTTGTAAGTATCTGAATGTGGATTATTCTGTTGATGTTGTCCCCATTGTTCAAAATCCACTTGTTCCATACATTGTGTCAGAATAGGACAATTTGCTGTGTTATAATCTGCTCTACACTATTCAAAACTTGGATTTTTGGCTTGTGCAACGTTATCAGATTGTGTTATGCTCTTCATCTTATGAAATAATGAGTCCATCTTCGTAGATAAAGATGAGTAATCATCCACCTCGTATACACTTGGCGCTTTCCTTTGAACAACTCGTTCAGAAGACCACATTGCTGAAGTAATCGCAACCATTTCAAATAACTTCAATACGTCATCAATGGTTCTTGTTGAAAGGAGTCATTAGATGTAGAATCCCCCATGCTTTTGAATGATGGAAGCAATCCCGCATAAAAATATTAGACATGGATTCCGTTGCTAATACCGTGATGAGGACACTTTCTTAGCATATTCTTGAACCAATTCCAAGCTTCATCAAAAGATTTTGATTCATTTTGGCGGAATATAGATATGTCATGCTTCAATTTCGTTATCTTGGCCGGTGGAAAGAACTTCGTGCAGAATTTTTGAGCTAGGTCGTTCTATGTGCTGATGCTGGTAATAGGTTGAGAGTTCAACCACTCCCATGCTTTATCACGTAGTGTGTGGAAACAACTGTAGTCTAATAGCATCTTTGAAATACCCTGACAGCGAAAATGTTGACACATCTCCAAGAATCGGCGAGACGTGTGTATGAGGATTTTCTTCAGCTTTACCATAAAACTGATGTCCATTCTAGAATAAATGTATAACATTGGTCTTCATCTGAAAATTAGGCTGCCCAAACGGAGGGTAAACGATGCTGGATTGACATTGAATGATCTGTGGTATCATGAAATCCCCAACCAGCACGTTTCCCTCATCAACAATTTTCTCTTCATTGACTTGAACCACTTGTTCGTTTTCCTCATTAGCCATTTGTACTTGTTGTTTTTGGTCTTTATGTTGTGCTGCTCTTACTTCCTTTAGTCTACGATGAAAGGTGCATTTGATTTCTGGATCAGCTAGACTCAATTCAATGTCAAGCGACCTTCGCATACAATCTCCGAAAGAGAAACAATATTAGCACTTAGATAACTAAAGTGAAATGAAATAAAAAAATGTTCGAATTAGTGTTGAGGTAAATAAAACCAAACTAAACTCGATCCCCGAGAGCGGCGCCAAAAACTTGTTCAAGAAAATATAGTTCGAATTAAAATCACCGCAAGTATACGATTCATTTACAAGTAATAAAGTATAACTTTTGAGTCTGAGTATCATTCCCGTAGACATTGATTAGTTCAATTTTAAATATTCCCGACCTTAACCGAAACAAAGATAATAAGATGTATTTATAACTGAATTATATCTAACTTAATATACTTATGCAATTATGAACGAATTAACTATATTGAATGCAAATTATGTTGAAAGCAAGTTAATGTGTTTTAATGAATGACAAAAGCACTAGGATCCCGAATTCTCATGCAATAATCAATTTTAACTTTAGTTTTACACATTGAAACATGATGAAATATTGATGAATCAATGCTCCTAAATTATTTAAAAATCTATCTCGAGTAATGTTAAACCTATTTTTATATATGACTCAACCATATTTCTATGATGAGTATGAACATATAAAAGTGCATGAATTTTTATGAACACTTAAAAATTCACATAAGGTATAGCGGTATATTTCTATCTCCTATCGGACCCTATGACAATTTATATATGCCGAACCAATTTTCCTTCTTTTGAATGAATAAAATAGGCCACAAATTCACACAACTAACACGCACAATAATTGTGCAGAAAATAAAATCATATAAATTGTTCAATATCCAAAATTCTGGTTTCAATGTCAAATATATAAAATTTAAAATTAAAAACTCATATTACATGGTTCATCGTCGTTCTCTTAGCACATAGAAAACTAGCCTAACATGTTATGAATAAGAAAACACAAAGAATATTGAAAAATCGACATCACCCAATATAATTCTTGAATTTATTCTCGTGTTGTTGACTTCGATTTTCATGTTCTTTGCTTTTTCCCTGCTCCAAAAGCTCTCAAAATAGGTTTTAATACCCCTCCCTCACTTTTGGACGACGCTAAGGTTTTAAAAGACGCTCTAATATTCGTTTCCATAAGAGTTGTAATCAAATTAGGAAACCAGAAGATCTCCTGCGGAATTGGCCTGGGCGGCCGCTTAGTACAAAATGGGGAGGCCGCCCCGGCCATATTTAGTTCTCCTCGCTCTTCAATGGTGTTTTTTCCTCTAAGAATGTGTAATAATGTCTCTTCCCCGTTTATGGACGGTCCTAGGGTTTTAAATACCCACAAGATTTGTTTCCATAAGAGTTGTAATCAAATTAGGAAATCAGAAATTTTTTTGATAATTTGGCCTGGACGGACGCGTAGTAGAAAATGCAGAGACCGCCCAGGCTAAAAAAATTGCCTCTGTTAATTCGGTTGAGGGTCGAGCGACTGCCCAACAAATATAACTGGATGGCTACCCAGTTATAAAACTTTCGCCAATTTAATTTTCAGTTCTTTTCTTCATTCTTTCTTTCATCTTGATCCTTCACATCAAATTATTTCAATTGTAGTGCTTCAACTTTTTTACTCAAATGCATATTAGTCCTCAAAATTCCATCAATTTGCCAATTTATTCTTCTTTCTTTTTCAATTGCTTAGAAACCGGTCTTAAACTGAAATAATATAAAATTAACCAGAGTTAAGTAAAAAATAATAATTTGACCAACATGAAATCCAAGTAATATGACCCAAATAAGTGCACGAAATGCACTTACCAAATTCCAACAAAATTGTGTAAAATGTTCAAGTCATAAAAATGAAAAATGCCTCATTAGAGTCTTATAAATAGGCCATTGTATAACTAAAAAAGTGTCTTCCTGATTAATCAATCTGTTTTCACTCGAATACCAAAAATTGGATTCAAGATACCAAAAATTCCGAAAGGAAAAGATTCTTGGAAAATATTATGTATGTTTTGAGATCAACAGTTTGGCAACGACGTATGTAGCTATACTTGCCAAAATCACTAGAGAAAACATGTGAGGAAAAAAATACCAAAGTAAATGAATAAAAGTTGATCAAATAATGTTGAGAATCTGAGTAGGAATGAAAATCCGACTGTTTTAGCAGGAAACACTCGAAAATGAAGAAATCGAAGGTCATCAAGAACATTGGCAAGGTTAACTCAAACAATAGTTGCTATGGCTACCAACGTGCAAAGTCTTGCTTACGAGAATGCCGACATGAGCTAGTTCTTAATGCAGCAAGGATATGTAATTTTGGCTCTCCAAGAGAATAGAGGTGACAGCAGAGTCGATGGCTCAAGCAAAGATAGCACACACTATAACTCCACCAAGCAACCGATCCGCCTATTGACTCACATTATAAGATTAGTTTTAACTTCCGTATAGTTATATTGGTACTTTCTTTCTCATTTCAGGTATCATGCATTATATTCTACAAAACAAAGATAAAATGAAAATAAAAGGTCACGTACAATATTATTGAGACATCTTATTAGATGATGAGTGTTGTTAACATTTTTAAACCTATTTTATGCACACATAGAGGACAATTTATTTTTTTTTTGGGGGTGTAGCTTATTTCTTTGTTGTTATATTTGTTTGTTTGTGTGATTGATAAATATACAAAAGAATTGAACATTTTCAAAAAGAAAAAAATTATACTTTATTTTTGCTTTATGAGTTGGATAGCCTTTCCGACTAATTGGGATTATTTGAATTGTTTATGATGAATATATTGTCATTAGGTGATGCAATTTTTATTTTCGTTTTTGTGCTAATTTGATACTTGTTTATGTGATATTATATTATACTGAGCACAATAGTCATGCTAATTCTTATGAATTATCTGATTGATTATATTGATAGTTAAATTAATTTTGAACTTAGGTTGACGAACCACTTAACTTATTGAAGTGATTGGTTTGGGAGTGGNTAATTTTGAACTTAGGTTGACGAACCACTTAACTTATTGAAGTGATTGGTTTGGGAGTGGTTGATCTACAGTTGTGAATTATTTAAATAGGTGTTGATTCTGTGCTTGTTGAAAATATTGTGTGAAGTATTTTTGCTAACATGTAGAATCTAGGTAGTAACAATACACCAGGATTTTGATCTCAATTATAATTCCAAAAACATTAGTCGTGGCATGTAGGAAAGAGTTACATATATCGTTGTGTGACTCTAGTTTTGAGTATTCCGACCATATTCATCATCAATACTTAGGAGACCGTCTATAGAAAGAAGGTTGCCTGTGGTGTGAGTGAAAATTACATTTGAAAACTAATGAAAAGATCATAAGAACAGAAGATGGGACACAACAAAAAAAAAAAAAAAAAAATAATTATGAGCATTGTTTCTATTTGGCTAAGCCTCTGATACTTAATTGTCGATTTAGATTTCTAGTAAGCTTATTATTCTAGATAAATCATTTATCAAGATAGTTACTTTCATTGGTGAAGTTCAATTCTAACTTGAACAGGAAATGAAAGAGTGTTGTTATCACAACTTAGATTGAAAAAAAATTGGAGATGTGTAACCAACTTAGAAGTTTGTGATGAATGGATTGACTATGCGCGCACACACATTAATTGAGCTTTATTCACATTAATTGTAAACTCTTTATGAATTATCAAATGACTACCACTTGATGAAAGTTTGGCAAGTTATCTAATACATTTATATTATTTCTTGTTTAGTAGATAGTCTTGCTCGGGACAAATAAGAGATTAAGTTTGGTGTGCTATAAGTCCATAATATGCACTTCCTTAGGTCATATTTACTTTATTATTAATGGCAAACTGAGCTATGATCAAATTAAATTTGTATATATAGGGGAAATTGGAGCTTAATTGCAGTTGATTTGAAGTAACTGATGATCAATCCGATTGCAAGTGATCAATTAGAAGTATTAACAGGCAATAGAGGTGAATCACAAGTTCTGGGAGTCAATTCAACAATTGAAAACAAATTTTAAGAAATTGCATCAGATTGTAATTAATGATTCAGAATATGGAGGACTAAATTGCGAAGAATTAAAACTATGATTGACCGAAATGGATATAATGGAAATTCAATTACTATTGCGATCGCAGGCTACTTGGGGGTGCAATCGCAAATATGAAAATTTTAGCCATAGTCCGCATACTGGACGATTACACCAAAAATATGGTGATATTGAAAGGTAGTCACCGAAGTTAAAATTCATCAATCCTATTATGACTCAAATTCCTAATTCTATCGGTTTTGGGCACAAATTAAGATCTAAATCTTGGCTTTAAAACCACACACATTAGTCCAACAATTGAGTAGGCTTGTGGGAATTAATTATACACAAATTATACAAGTCAAAGGAGGCTCATAGGGTATAAAATCCATAATTCCTTCAAAGAAGGGAGTCGAAGAGGAAGCTTTTGACCCATAAATCCGTACATTCTTTCAAAGCTTTGTAGAAGCTTGATACAAAACACATCCAAACATATTTTCATACATCTATCTCTTGGGTTGAAGAATAAGAAGAAGAATTAAAGGAGAAAAATTACTATATGAGCAAAGCCCTTTAAGATGTCGAGATGAGAACTCCAGACCTGGGAAAATTAGCTCTTGCATTGATTACAACCTCCAAAAAAACAAGATTATATTTTCAGGCTCATACCTTTGAGTTATCAACCAATTACCCGTTGTGGTAAGTTTTTCAAAAGCTCGCCGCTTCAGGAAGGTAAATGTTGGAATATTCCATCCTCCAGCTCGTTCTTTCTGCTCCAGAGAATTTCGCCACTTCGACATCCTTCTGATTCACGCTTCTTCTATGCTCCTCAGCACTTTTCTCTGCCATCTCAATCTCCTCAAAAGGATCTATGCGAATGTGAGGCTGCATCTCCATTCTCCCACCAATGATCACCAAGGCAGAATCTCCATGCCGTAATGTATAATTACTGATGGAGATGGCTATCTCCCGATGATGAGCATTATGGGGAAAATCCTTCTGTAGCAAATGGATGAGTAAACAAGAGATGACCCACCGAAAATTGATGTCAGAAGTATCTAAATGATGATAAACTTCGAGATGTTGTGACCATGAGAACCATGGTACGGAACTTATACGAACCTGCAAATTCACATCCCACAGCTTCTTAAGGTTGTGATCGAAACACATCACAGACCAGCCTGATGTAACGACTACTAGCACCTGCTTTCGTGGTTCCCTTTCATTGTAATTACGGTCAATAATTCCAGTGGCCATTGCCACAGCACGTCTCCCTGTGGCTATACGGAGTTTATCTGGCAAGAGTGACACCTCTGCCAGCACACGTGTTTCACTGAAACTTTCATACACACGCCTTGCATGAGGCTCCAAAACGAAGTTACACTGGACTTCTAGTCTCTGTTACCAATAATAAATAAAGGTACCACAATTTTGGCATCGTGGGTAGCCAGGAGAACCTCCTTCTTCCCATCACCGTTGAGATCGGCCACGATTGGTGGCGGGAGACACTCGGTCTCGTACTTGATTGGATACTCATCAGAGAGATGGAACCCGCCTCTTTGAATGAAAAATCGCCCTCGTGCTAAATTACACCAATTAACATTAATCAACCACAGGTAGAAAAAATAGACTCACTCAATTAATAACAGTAAAATTAAAAAATAGACCAACAAAAAGTTAAATGGTGCTCTTATAATGAAAATTCATCCACGTGCTGGATTCACCAATTAGCATTACTCAACCACATACGCCAGCAATAACAAATTAACAAACAAATCGTATGTACCTGAAGAGAGAAGAAAATGGCGGAAGCGGAGAGCATCAACATCGCTAAGTCTCGCTTCCTCATCTTTGAAAAGTATGAACAAATTCAATGGCAGTTCATGGATCAATTGAAAATCAAAGATTATTACGGAGTCTCCAAATACGTTCTTCCAAAATAAGTTAGCTCGAGCACACCCTTAAACCACAATCTTAAAGTATTTTTCTTATTTACTAATCTTATGTTAAATTACATAAATGGGTTTAAATAAATTTATTACAAAAAAATAAATGTAGATCTCAAAAATAACAGGTCAAAATGTATATATTTGAGTGTACACGTAGAAACGGAGAGAAAAACGATTCAGAAATCCTAACGAGAGAAATCTTGAAAACGCATGTTTACAAAAAAAATTCTCCTTGTTTTGTCTCTTGAAAAATGAACCCACCACTAAAAATTAATTGGAAAAGTAAGAAGCATGAATTACGAGTCAATGACAAGCTCAAAAAATGACTTTTAATGGGAGAATATGAAAATTCAGTTAAAAAAAATTCTCTGTAAAAGAAGATATAATCTCAATAAACAAGTTAGACTCATTTCTGGAATAAATTCATTAGCAAAATAGATCTTTAAATCTTAAGAAAAACAAACACAGAACAAGAAAGAAAAAACCATCATTCAATTCTTCTCTCTTAAAAGGGGACGTGGTTTACTGTTCATTTAGGTCACCCTCGTTTTCACATTGTAGATTAAAATGGTTTTTCTACGGTGCACATATTGGGTTATATCAGGTCAAAATGAAGCATGTTGACCTCTCTCCTCCACTAAAGAAAACTGTAGCTTGCTCATTCTCAAAACTCTCTCCTCTCTCAACCACTGAAGAAAACACTACCTAACTCCTCAAAAATCGTAGATCTTGAAACTTCGACTTCTACTGAGTCTTACTTTCTTGATGAGACCGTCTATCGCAGCTGCTCCGGTGGGCTTCTCGGCACACATCATGATATAGAGGCTTTGAGGAAATTTCAAGGGCAGTACTGAAGGTAACTCTTTGATTCGTGTGTTGGGAAGACTGTGGCCTCATGGGTATGGCGTATTGTCACGCATTTTATGCAACGTGAATTATATCAAAAGTATATTGTGTGAAATTTTGTAATATAATAAAAGAGTTAGAGTGTTGAAACCACAAGGATTGTAATTTAATTTCATTAAGGGTTCGTTTGATTGCAATGGTGAAAAATTGGTGGAAATAAAATGAATCCAGGAAAAGTAATTGCTTAGAATTTATTTTTCAGGAAATTGTTGATTGAGTGTGTTTGATTGGTATAATTTTTCAACTGAAATTTTTTTAAAATTTTGGATTTTTTTATTCACGTTTAGCTTCATTTTAAATGGAATTTGTTCGTTAAAGTTAATTTTTTTTACAATTGGTTATGAAATTTGTTACCATTGCCAAAAAAAAAAAAGTTGTCGAAAAC
>CAIGRL010237722.1:0-11661 GCA_903798325.1 Fraxinus xanthoxyloides
ACCCACAAAACAGGAGCTTGCCAGTGGTATTCCAGGATCCTATGTCCTGAAATTTTCCCAACTGGGGCTCCGTATTGCAGATGAGATCGGGTCCAAATCTATCGACCCAGGTAAAACCAATGTCGATTGGATTAGGTCCCACACACCCAAAATCGACCATTGCACATTAACCAGACAGATTCTCGCTCATTGTATACTGTTTTAGCAAGAAGTTAGGATCACAGTATTATGAGTGTTCATTAAATGAATGTTCGGTAGAGACTTAACGAACAAGATTTTAATCTTATCTTTTTCTATGTAGTTTATTGTCTCATCCAACATAGTGAACATAATTCCTTACATTTGTAATTATGCACGAAAGAATCAAAATCTTTAAAATTTGTAACCAAGTTCTATCCAGAAAGAAGATCGAACAATCCAATCTTAAATAAACACCAAAAATTATAGAACACTTCCCTACATGTTTATTTTAATTTCTAAATCCATTATCTTTCTTCATAGCTAAAATAAAAAAGCATACCCAAATAACATTCAACATAACTGGATTAAGAATGAGGATTTAAGTCCCGAACCTGATCACATCCCTGAGCAAATCTGCGGCAGTTATTAAATAGAACTCGAGACATTGTTGTGCCCAGGGTATTATGCCATGGCAAGAACCCACCATAGAAATGCCAGAGCCCTTAACACGGAATAATAATGATTCAATTTCCAAACCTGCCAGTCGAGTTGAACTGCAAGGTATTTAGAATCAATAGTTTCAGGGACTGACTCGAAAGATGAGAATACGGATCCCGTGTTAAACCAGGAAAACTAGATCGAGTTTGGCCAGCTGCTGCCAATTTCCGAACTGTCACCTCGCAAAATTTCCACATCCACCTCCTCCACAATCTCAAGGCATTATTTAGTTTTCACGGGGAGAAAGAGAGAGCATGAACTAAGGCCAAGCCTTTACGAGAAGAGCCTGTATAGAGCATCCAGGGGAATATTCCACTAAAAACCAACTGACTTGCAAGGGGAATTCTGGGATTTATAGCTAATAAACATGGCATGTGACCGTACTCGGTGTAGGCGCTTCCATCCAGATGCCTGCTAATAGACAATTCTTTGTTGAGCTCCACGTTCAGACACGGCATCTCTTGGAATGCTCGGATGTTATAGCTGTGTTTGCAGAATAAGCCTCTTCAAACTCAAATCCAAGGAGTCCAACCTTCATACATATTGCAAAGATTGTCTATATTTGTTGCTTGCCTGATCAGAAAATCCACTTGCTCCGCAATACTAATTTCTCTGCCACATCCGATAAAGTATGACTAAATCGTCAACCACATTAAATTTATCAATTGGATTTAGTTAAGCATTAGATCGTAAGCAAATACCTGTCATCAACTATATCTTGACCATCTAGTTTCATCTCTACACGTCTTAAAATTGACATTGCATAAGCATTTCTACCTACAAGCCCCAGACAATCATTCAGGAAGCAATAACATGTTTGAGAAAAAATGAAGTTCCATCTCTAGCCTAGATCAGCAAGACGTAAGACTAGATTTCTTACCCCCAACTGCTCGACCACCAGATTCTGTATTAATAATCAATGGTTCAAGAGATCCGTCCTCGACCTTGTCATGGTTCAACAAAGATGCTTCATCTTTAAGGACACAACTCACCTTGGAGATTTCCTGATTCAAAGAAAGTACGCTCGTAAAATAGAGATCATAACAAGAAGCACTAGATTAAGCTTCCTCTTAAGAGAGTAAATTATTACAAACCTGCGTGATTTTTGGGTCTGTCTCCTCAAGTGGTGATCCATGTGCATCGGATCCATAAGATGCAAGGTAGTGTGGTAAATCCCTGTTCTCATTGTTATCAGAGTCACCAGAAAGGTGCTCCTTGAAGTCTAGACAACTCAAGCTCTCTGCAATACTTGCCTCAGCCGATGTAACCCCGGACTCAGAGCTGCAACCACTGATGCTCTCAGGTGGAGATATCCATCCTTTATCTGGCAAAGGCGCCCCATCCAAACCAACTGAATCTATATAATTTTCACCATCAGGTTTGTAGAACATCTCACTCTCCTCAGTATCATACTCGGTGTCATGACCAGCAAGATCCGCCTTTGACGAATCAATATCCTGTGACGTTACTTCCTGGCTCTCCCCTAATCCTTCAAAAGCCTGAAAAATATGTAATAACAGGCATCATAATGTATAACCCCAATATAGATCATGCATTTAATATAAAATATATCGATTCCATTACTTTATGAAGATTGCCAGCATGAAGACTTGCAACCCTTGCTAGCCCAGTCAGGATTGAGAAAAGGCCTTTAACAGACAACATGAGAGATGGAACCAAAGGCTTGAACACTTGAACAGCTTCCTTTATCCTCATACAGTAAGACTGGAATATGGCCTGTCCATGAATGGGGGATATCTCCATTTTTGTGTCATTTTCCCGAGGCATCGCATCATTCATAGCAGCAACATCCTTTGATAATACAGACTCCAGAGGTAGCAGGACTGAATTAGCCTGTCCAGGATAGAAACTTACAGTTATAGTTGTGTATATTTAATACCTCTTCAAAGTATTTCAAAGGAAAGCAACCAAACAGAGAAAAGTAATGATGATTAAAAAACATACCTTTGAAAGATCTTCCATAAGAGAGAGGTGTAATGCTCTAGCCTCTTTTCCCAAACTGTGAACGTCATGCAGATCTTCTGTGATAGCCAGGACCTAGAGAAGGTTGGTAAAGATAGTCAAGATATATATACAAGTATCTATTATTCCCCCATGAAAAACTATAAACATGATAATATGGGCATATCAATAAAAATCCTCACTTCATAGAACTTACAGAATCCATAAGATGCAACACTCTCATTTAATCTGTTTGTGACTGAGTGAATATGCGTAATTGGTGGCAGCGTGTGAAACAGCTGAGACCTCGTATCAATTTTTGTTTTACTCTTAATATACAAGTCACAAAGTCCCTTGTTGGAATAAGATTGAGTTACCGGTCCCCATCCATAACTCAAATTAGTAACTTGGATAGTATAAATTTTTCTTGTCAGAAGATGTGACAGCTAGTAAATTTGACAGACTCATCTCTTTCCGGTTATAATTATCTGCATTTACCTGCTATTGTTCTCTGTAATTAGTGCGGACAGATCTGGAATTCATTCTATTGCAATTAGATTCTAGAAATTCAGGTAGTTTCTTCTTAGGTTGTACTAAGTCAATTAGTCTGTATCCAGTTCCTCAAAATTGCAGAGGTCATGCAGTTTTTAATTGTATAGATCATTGTAATTAAACATTCTACTGAATGGGCAATAAAGGGTTACCATACGTAGGAGAATTCATACTACATTTTGGAGAAGATATCAGCATAATCCTCATTCCATAAAGAATAGGGGTTTGCTTGATAACAAAATAAGAAACACAAGCCGGTCTTAGCGATCGAATTACGCAAGTAAATATACAGCATATGAAGAAAAAGTCCTAGTTTTGCAACTAATTGTAACCATTAAGCTAAAGCCAGCCCACCTCCTGTGCAACTCCCCTTCCTTCCCACACCCCAACGGAAAATGGAGAGAAGGGAAAGCAAAAATGTAGACTTTAAAGTCAAAACGAAACACGTAATTCAATACAGCTGAGTTATAACAATGTATAGCTTCCATGTGCTCAAGCGTTTCTTTGCTACCCTTGACTGTGGAAAGATACTTAGGAAGACAAGATGAGCAAACAATTAAATATCCCATGCATATATAGCAATTCCTTTTCTCCTCCCCAAAATCAGAGTGGAAATCTCACTGTCTACCATCAGCTATCCAAATAAATACTAACACAAGGATTATTCGGAACATAATTGATGGTGTTAATGTAGAAGCGTGTTTCTATAGTCTATAATGTTATCGATGTATGCCTCTATTCATCAAAAAATCATTAATGCCTCTAAAGTTCCATGAAAGAATTTTACAAAACAGAAGAAGACTGGCTATTATTTATCTCGATTCGACACTGAAAACACTTCTTAGAAGTAAGTTAAATGAAACACAACGTTAAAGATTAAAATTGAACAAGCTGAGCATGACAGAATTATGGGAATAGTACATAGATGAGGAAAAAACTATTCTGGTTCAATCTATTTTATGATGACCTCTGTTTGCATCCATGAAATGAGCAAAAAGTTATAACACGAGATATCATTTGTAAATGCTGGCCTACACTACACTATCTTGGAGTAAGGTGGTCAAAAAAATATGAATACAAGTTATGTCAATGGAATAATGACGTGACGCCGAAGACGCTAAACTCATTCATTTCGTAGGATCCATCGAAATATTTGATCATTCCCAAAATCTGGAAGAAAGATGGTGATAATGAAGAAGCAACCTATCAAACAAATTCAGGTCTCATGAAGTTACACTAGTTAGATGTGATAGTTACTCAATGAGTTATTGAGTTTCTATGTGTTTCTGATTCTTTTGGACAGGTTGAGTATCAAAAAAAAAATATTACGGTGTTTGATGACATCCAAATGAAGTAACTTATCCAGACTTGGAAAATATGGTAAGCATTGAAGTACCTCCTCGAGCATGGAACCACACTCAGAAGTCAAAGCGCTGTGTCCTCTAATAATTCCGCCAAAAGCCGATAGTGCAGCACTGGCTTCATAGGCAGAGTCCTTCATTGCAAGAAGAGTAGTTTGCAAATCACCTGCAGAGGATGAAAAAGGTAAGGGGAAATCTGACAACACTCACGCCCTCTTGTAATTCCAAGTTCTATAAAATTTTTCTTTCTAAAAAAAACTCAAGCATTTATTTATTTTTAATCACGAGTGAATTTTAAACTCATCATGATGCAGTAAAGCCCAATCAAACCAGTTAAAAGAAGCTATAATATAGATGCAACTTTTGAGCATTTTCATAATGATCTCATGAAAACCCAGGATTGCTCATCTTCTAAAGAATACATACATGCACACATAGGTGTTGCACCATTTGAAATCTAATACTCTCCGTCTCCTTCTATGACACTTTCTATTTTGGGTTGTACTAAAAAGAATATCACTGAACAACAAAAAGGAAGTACATTTTTATTTAGATTCCAAAATGCCCAATTAAAATTAGTAATAAAATGTAAAAAATTGGCATCCACATATTCAAACTCATTTCAGAACATCAATTTGAAAATGAGGGTAAACTGAACAATTTAATAGAATAACTGCCAAGGAATCTTCACGTATGAAATCCTGCATATTTAATGGTGAAATCACATCATAAATTAAAATCATCCTACAATCATATTGTGCGGAACGCCAAGAAATCCAACAATTAAAACAGTGGGCACATTTCTGATCAATGTAAGCAAATGGTGTAAAAAAATCTGTTAAAGCACCCTTTGGATCTTTTAAGAAAGTACTTGCTATGGGTTTGCTTTCACTTCCATCTTAAATGAAAGAAGATTTTCACCTGATGCAGACTTTGCTTTATCAGAAGCCATGCGAAGTTCATTTGTCACAGAAACTAAACCACTAGAGGCAGCTTCCATGTTGCTTTGTGCAAGCTTCCATTCTTGTTCAGCACCTGATGCATAGCATGGAAATGTATATGATATCAAAGAATTATGTGACCCTTCAATATAAATAACATCTATTTTCACCAAAAGACTTGAAACTAACGTGTAAAGGAGTGATAAGAAACATCCAATTTTGTTAATCCATTCAAGTAAGCTTGCTGCCACATCCCGGCATCTGCACTAGTCCTTAATGGATAAAGTTCTCCCGAGGTCCTAAAAGTACCATCTCGTGAAGCTTCAAACTCCAATATGGAGGTGCAAACTTTCATTATGCCAGATACATTTTCTTGAGCTTCCTGCAACAATTGTCGCCGCCTTGCCAAATGATCATGAAATTCCTTCGGTATTCCTGAATTTCTGGCTGACATATTTGACATGGAATTAGGACCACCACAAGCCCAGCTCATAGCTCTCTCAAGCTTCCCTTCTGCTGTAATAGAAGTTTGGTCACAAGATTGCAAGCACTCCAATGATTTAGCTATTTTTGCAATTGATGATTGTATATTTTCTAGCAATTTTGGTCTGTTAATGTTTAAAATAACTTTAAGCAGGTCATCATCTGCAAGAATTTTAAGAGATATCAACTTGGTATTTTGTGAGGGGCTCAATGTGATATCGTGAATCCATTCCATCTGAACAATTTCCAAGCTGGTCTTGAGAAGAGCTTCCTTAAGTTCATTCACCTGCCTTTTCATGACGGAAGCTGCTGATTTTGCTGCCCTGACAGTTTCATGTGCATTACAGTACTCTTCAAGCATAAGTTGCACTTCTTTAACAGCGCCAAAATCTGTCTTCGTTGGACCAAAGTCTACATCCTTTGTTGGCTCTGCTTTTTGCCTCAGAATCTCTATTTCTCTATCTAACCTTGTCAAAAGAATTGGAGCAACTCGATCTTTCAAGTATTGTCCAATATACTCCTGAAGTTGAATTTTAACCTTTGTCTTCACTACATTCACCAGTTGGTCAAATCCTAAATTTTGATCAAAAGATGCATCGACATCATGTGTGCAGGAATCAAGCAATAGATCAACCATAGATACTTTCCAAATAAAAAAGGCATGACTGCATAGTATGCCTGGAAACTTCCATATATACTCAGATATTGGGCATCCTGAACTCATCAAGTCTGCAAGGTGAGAAATTCCACTTGAGCTGCATGAAACAGGTCCAGAAAATGAAGTCAGTGCTCGATCAACAGATTCCAACTCGGAAAACGGTTGAACTAGTGCTGCCAAGAGTGCTTTGCTTCTAAAAATACGTGGCTCTCTTTCTGGCTCAGGAGCAATTAGAGATTGCAATAGCAGTTCAGAAGAGGCTAAAGTGCTATTAATACTTGCTTCTTTCTTTAAAAGAGATGAAGTTCGCAGGTCTTTCTGGCTCCACATCTGATGAAGTTTATCCAGCTGCTCTCTGCAAGCTTCTTCTTGAGAGGCTAGTTCCTCAGCCTCTTCCCAAGATAAATGGTCTCTGCCCTTGACAGAAGCTTCTTCAAGAGCCAACTGTCGCTCAGTGATGAGACCAACCTGCACAAAGTAGTTCTGGTCAAGTTCAATCAGAGAAGCCCTCTCTAGTTCAACCTCGATAAGCTGCTCCAGTGCTGTATCTATCGATCCCCGAATTTGGGAGACTGATCCAAAAACATCCATAACTCCTGAATTGAATGAAATTACAGATTTTATCACACTAGGTAGAACGACTTCAATCATTTGCCAAACAAGGTTTTTACAGTAAAGAAGAGTGGTTTTAAAAATAGAAGCCCAGTTCAGTTGGGATGCATCATTTAAACTAAGTGCATCTGCCTCAATGACACAGCTATCCTGTCCAATACTCTGTTTTAGCTCATTGAGAAACTCAGTTACAAGGACACATTTTTCTATATGTTCTTCGAGCTCATTGAAAAATGATCCAAGATCAGATAATGGCCCTTTGTCTGTATTTCTTTCCCCTGGAAAATGATTCAGGCCTTTATTCACGAGGTGCTTAACATCATAGAACAAATTGCTTGTGGCTGTATCTAATACAATTAGAACCCTTTCTTTGTTTTCTTCAATCTCCCCATGCAAGGCAGTTTCTGATGGTTCTCCATGTGTCACTGGTCCCAAACCCAAAATATTGTCTCTCCTATTGAGACTAGCGTGCTGCGCATAGTCCATGAAAGCAGATAGAAGACGTTCCTTGGATTTCACTTCAGTATCTGTACCAATAGAGTTCACAAGTTCTGCTCGCTCTTCTTCCAATCTCTCTATATCTCCTGCATAATTTGCTACCTTAAGACAAAGATCATCATAACTGCTCTTAATAGAACTATATACATCTCTGTGTCCATTCATGATGAGCTCAGCTCCCTGCCTCCGAGCAACAGATATAACATCTGACGAGAGTGCATTCAGAGAAAGTAAAATCTGTTCCCAACCATGTACTGGACTGGTTGTAATGTAATTTAATGGAAGAATCCGCTGCAGAGCCAATGAATACAATTGGAGTGCTGCAACCGCTGAAGAAAGCCCAGAATCCAGCTCAGCTACTAAATGAGAAACTTCCCTATCAATGTCGTGGCACTGAACTTGTGTGGGTTCAGGAACAACAGTCAATGGAACCCCAGCCACTAGAACTGCAAATGTCAGTGATAAAGCTTCTTCCGAACCAGTCAGCTTTATACATGCTTTAATTTCAGGAATTGAACTACTTCTTAAAGCATCAATAATCCTTCCATGCTGCTCAATCCAAGTTGAAGCCTCTCGCCCTTTCTCCACTATCATAGCCTGTGCTTGACTGAATTCTCGAGCCTGCAGTTCAAACAAGGCACGACTTTTCTCTGAATTACAAGTTGCTTCGGCAACAATTGATTTTGCAGATGTCTTATGCAAAAGAAGGTTAGATCTCTCTTGGTCCGCAAGATAAAATAGACTGGAGACAACCTCATATTGATTCAGAATGTCAGCAAACCTCTGCACATCATTTCTAAAGGATCAATAAGCTCCAACTACTTAAAAAACTTGGGATAGGCCAATATGACAGTAAGCTATACGCACCTCAAGGGTCGACTCAACAGCTTGTAAGGTAGCCAGTAAAAGATCATGATGTTCCTGGTGATTTAAAACAAGAACGAGTCAACTCTAAAGTCATAATCAAATGTGTGCTCGTGATTCATTCTCAAAGAAAAGGAATGTAAAGGGTGATATTACTTGACTATTATTATCATTGTCAAAAGAGGACTTAGCGAAATCCAAAACAGATAAACTGAATAAAAATTGCAATAAAAAGGTTTATCAGAACTATTTACAGAATACATTATAAAGCAGCAAAGACTAAATAAAAATTCCATCTAAACAAAGACCTCGGCAGAAAATTTCAGAACTTCACATGGACGTGGAGACAAAAAGAGTTTAGCCTAAACCAAACAAAAAGGGCTCTTATAGAACTCTTGATATTCAATCACACAAAGGGACAGATACCCTTCAACTATTGGAAATTACAAAAAATCAGATGAATATTCTGTAGAATAAGCCAATAATACTGTTAAGTTATTCATCAGCACCTGCAATGGAACACGAATTTCTTGGACACGAGATGCAAATAGACTTAAGCTAACAGCAAGCTCCATGCCTTTTCTTTCTTCACCAACAATAGCCGCATCATCATGAAAGTTTGCACGTGTCCATTCCACAAGCGGATCCCAAACAAAAACATCTAGCAACATCAACACAATATCCTTATTCTTCTTCAGAACACCTAAAACAGCTTCACAATTTGCCCTAAAGGTACCCTCCACACCAGTCAACCCTAATGCAGCTTCAATTATCTGGGTAAGGCGGAAGGGTACAATTTCAGGAATCTTTAATCTCTGTCCTTTGTCAAAGCACACATTGTAATCAATATGCACAATATCCCCACTACAAAAATCTATGAGGATATTATCCAAATGTCTATCACCTAGACCCAGAATATGACCAACAATACTCATGGCTGCCAGACTCCCAGAATACCTGCAAGAAAACCAATTTACATGCATAAATCAATATGAAAGGATCCATATTTCAAAAAACAGTAAACAACTTGCAATAAAATGAAAACTCATCCGATCATCACAGCTCAACTTGAGAAATACCAATATGATTGATTATCAATTAACAAACTATTTTTAAAAAAATATAAAACAAGTACAATTTTTGGCGGTCGTTAGCAATCATTCTATAGTGGCAATAATTGTTCTGGTGAAAATTTAGGATTGTCAATGATGTTCTTTTTAAATACGACACTAAGATAATAAAACTCCAGGATGCCCTGCGAAAAAATAATTAAAATAGGATATAGAAAGAGAGATGCACTTGGTAATATATCCAGAACTTGCGAAAATATAATGCAATAGTTGAATTCAGATAGTGAATATCGCATGCATGCAAATATATTTGTATGTTAAGCATAATAACCATGACAACTTGTGGTAGCCTTTTAATCAAATATTAAAACCTTTTCAATTTCGAGCTGAAGGCTTTGAAACCTTCACTGGCACACCAAAGCTCCTGATGAAGAAGTTGCTTAGGAGCCTCCTTCATAAGATCCCAAAGTACTTTTCGCTTGACATCATGAGGCCAGTCTCTTCTCGATATTACTCTTCTAATGCCTTTCTCTTTGAGTGCAGGTATGATTTTACCATAAAACATGTCACTGGGCCGGGGCACAGGTGGAGGAACCATATTTTTTGTATCACCACTCAATGCAGAAATCTGTGTTAACTGGACTCGGTTCTGCCATGATTTAAACACACTATAAATGCTAATGACATTATCCACCCATCGGATCAGGCCAGCTCGTCCGCTAATTGGTGTCACAGAGTAATGACGAATGCCAAGTGACCGACTACGAGTTGCAGATGATGAATGCAGAAAACCATTTACAGCTTGCAATAGCTGCATAATTCTGGCATCAAGACGCAAGTCCTCTCGTCCTTTCAAGAGATATGTATACTTCTGACCATCAGAGCCCATTATAACAAGTTTTTTGGGTTTGGTCTTGGTTGATAAAATCGCTACTTGTTCAGAGAAAGAAGCAATTGTCACAATTTCCTGGGGAGCAGTATTTAAGTCTCTTTCCGATTCAGACATTGTAATTTGCTTCTCAAGACCTGGCATTGGAGCATCAGATGATGACATCCAAGCCAAATGAGGGGCAACTTCTCCTAAAGATATTGATGACTTCCTTTGATGAGATGCCAAGGAAGCAGCAACATTCTCAAATGGTCGCCACACATCCCCTAGCATCACAGCTGATGCAGGAGGAGTCTTAAATTTTGTGACAGCTGTTTTGATTTGTTCCTGGTACTCCTCAAGGAACCACATCTCATGAGGTGTTTCAGGCTTCCGGGAGGTAGAAGCTAAACGACGCTCTAAGACCACAATGATGGGAGCCATCATGGCAGAGTATTTTGCAGCATTTATCTTGTTTTTCTCTCCAGGACTAAGAGTTGTACTCTCTGCAATTCGTGCAGCCTCCTCTTTCAGCAAATTTATGCGCCTCATAACATCTGATGAATTGTACATTTTAAAACAGGTTAAAAGATAATTAAATTAGTAACAGAGCATTGAACATTGTGATAAAGAAAGGGGACAAAAGAAACCAAAAACTATGCCAAATCATCTCTTTATCTAGATTTGTTCAATATGAGTCTTAACCTGTGATACATTACTCCTATATTCAATGATAACAATCTTCAAAAGCACCCCAAACATGCAATCAAGCCTTAATCAATCAAATATTAGAAGAACTATCCGATTTTAAGAGCAATGCAACATATGTTTACAGATGTTGTAATCAAAACATCTATGGTATCAGGGCTGACATGAGAAACCAATGATGGAAACCAAAAGGTAAAACCAGCTATATCAAATTCACTCTCAAAAGTCCACAAAAACCTGAGATATTCTCTCAAGCATCTTAATAAAAATCAAGTGACAGCAAGTAGAGTTTCAAAGATTATTGCCATTAAGGGGTCAGCTTCAGCATATAAACCAGTACAATTAGGACTTTAATAGTGTTGAAGATATGGAAAGAATAATCTCTATGATATTTTTCAATAGTGTA